>VCRD01001426.1:44156-63276 GCA_006783055.1 Trinorchestia longiramus
AGGTATACGTTGTAACAAAAAATAACGTTTATTTTTAAGTTAAAAGCCCAATTTCTCAAACGACTGAGACAAATCTTACCAGCTAACGATTTTATTACCCATTCAGAAACACGAGTCTGAGATGATGTGAAATCAAGCGTCAACCAGTATCGTACAAATTCACAATTGTTACGTAATCTTAATTAGGTAATAATTAATTTTCTAAGAAAATTTAAGTCTTATTCAATCGGAGTTTAAACAAGGGATAGAACTGTTAGACCGTACTGTAGTGTTCTCGTTACTATCCTTTCGGTGAGAGGAAATGTTGCATTTGCATGTGATCTTAAAGCCTAAACAAATGCACTTAAAACGCCTCAATGACTGCAAAATTGAATCTTCATTTATTTCTCCACCAGCTATCACTGATAAAGTCACATTAAAAAGTTTTCCAATTATAAACCATTATAGTAATTTTTTTACTGATGTTTGACATTCATGTATTGTACTATAAAGACAAGCTTATAGATTTCAATCCATCATTCAATGTTGTATTAACCTCTAGCTAAGTAAATAATTGAGAAATCAATTGAATTCAATCCATTGGATATAAAAATATGATAAATTAGCAAATTAAAACTTGACGAGGAATAGTGCTGGGTGACACGAACATTGATATCCTGTGATCCATTCTTATGCCATACTTCCTGTCGTGCCTTGATGGCCTATAGTGGTCAAGGCATCACAGGTTGCTCTGTAAGTCATTCTATGGAAACTAGACCATGTTCAGCTACACATTACGCCGCGTTTTCGTTTGTATAACCTAAGCCAAAGCTAGACGATAACTAGATGACAATAGGTGATAACTATCATTATTCTCCTTAGAACATACCATACACGGCATGATAACTGACAAAAAAACAATCACAGCTTTAACTGGCAAGAAAAACTCTGACCCTTCTAATGAAGCTAGCTGTCAATCTTTCTTTTGGAGTGTAAACTGTAGAAGTCAAGCCTGCCTTGACTTACTATTTCTTCTTTTAAGACATCTTTACAATTTTCTGGTCTAATTTGTCGTAGCAATTGAGTTCGGTAAAGTATATAACATATATATTAGAAACATACATCTATTCCATGTACCAATTAGAGTAGTGGCAAAACGTCGAGACGCAATGTTTCAGTTATTCTACCATAGGCATCAGTTGTCTACCACCAATACCATGTTTAAAGATAAAATCTTTGTGGTGGGCTGTGGCGCGATGACGAGTTGTACGAACAGTCTATAGTAAAAAGAAAAAGTCTGAGTTATAATTTTCCATGTCCTGGATTGCTTTAATTAGTTAAGGAGCACAAAGAAGCGGTATCAGATAAATTCTTCTCTGAATCCTGGTACTTCTCTCAAACTTGGGGCTTATTTGTTGGGAAATTTCGTCGATTCTCGCTTTTTCAATTTGCTTTTTTGAGATAATTTTCGATGTTTACGGGTTAGAGATTTGTGAAAGCAATTGAAGAGAAAGAATTTAAACTTGCCAACATTAATTTCAATTGCCAACATCAAAGAAAAAGTTACGAACTGGAAGCTGTGTTGGGCGTTTATGTCACGCAATACTGAGTCTTAATGAACTCCTGCTAGTCTCTTGTACGAAAGTATTTATTAGGGTATAATTTATTCTAATAATTTCAAAACTTTCCAAGCTAGAATTATGAGGAGTTCTCTGGCATCAATCTAGTGAAGAAAAGCTCAACTAATTTTTGGATTGAACCTTCAGGTCGTAATTTTGATGCGCTTGCTAGAGTGATGGCGAACAGATCAGTTGGGTCGTTTGGAAAATTCGCCGAAGATTAAAATTTTGCGATTAAATGAATAACTTTCTGACTTCGATGCCCAGCACATCTAAAATTTAACAGAATCTTTTAAACATAAATGTTTGCATGCATCACGTATATTTGATCAATTATAAAAAACGAACATACGATGCTGGAAGAGAGTTAAGATTAGGCCTTTCTGTCTATTATGTCTACAAAAGTTAAAAACAGACTCGGCACGAATTCTGTGTTTCGACAGCCTTCGAATTCAAATGAACTGAAAAAATATTACTCTGCTTGGATTTCCATCGTCCTGGCGATCGTGAGGGTAAGAAAGTTGCATTGCCGGCCAAACCTGTAGTGAACTGCAGCTGTAAAGCTAAACAAATGTGTTTGATGAACCAAGGCGCTCATCTTTTCTGTTCTATTCTGTCCCTCCATTCGTTCAATATTAGGTCCAAGAGCAACATAATTTCCAAACTTGATCACATTTTTTGTCAAATTAAGTATACAACTTATTTCCATCAGAATAAATTTTTACTACTTCGGCTTGATGAAACGATACATTCAGATACATACTGAGATGTCTTTGATGTTTGTATCTTCTCTTACTTTGAACTTTATGATCAAATTGCAAAGGAAAAATTCTAAAACATCTCAGATCTGCATTTTATCTCAACATGTTTGCGGATCTAATACAAATTTTCATCACTGGCAATAACTTCCAAACCTTCCATCTTTTATCTGAAGGATCTTTTCCCAGAATGAAGGAAAGACTAGAACTGCGTGCGCGGGTTTCAAAACTGTTTTCTTCTCTAAATTGATCTAAAAAGTGGAACCGGAACAAATCATGAGTTGAGCAGTAGAAAGCTCTTGAGTGACCGCCATTCTACTTCCTTTGGCCGAAACAAACTTGTCGAGGTACATATTGGTGAGACTTCTACACGATTAGTTGCTGAATTTCGGTCTTTCACGTTAGTTTTTATAATGTATATTTTAGTTTTCAGTTCTTCAAGATTGTTTATTTCCGCATGCACCTCAATGCACATTCATTCCTAAAGGTTACTGGATTTGTAAGATTGGTTACGACGACGATGATGTTATTAAAAATATCTGGCTCAGTCGGAAAGTTTTGAGCTGATGTTGTACCGTAATTTTTCACTCGGCATCTTTTTATCATCCCCGTCTTCACGAGGGAAGCGGATGCAGTTACTTTAATTAATTTCTCTGACGTGGCTGAATAAATTTTAAGATTTTATACTTATTATTATTGGCTGAAAAGCGTTTCCAATCTTTTTTCCGGGAGATAATGCAACGCATTGAAATTAAAATGTTCCCTCTTTAGAGCCATTAGACGTGTCTTTAGCATTAAGAAGTTTCTGTTGTACTAATTTCTTAAAATTTGATACGAGAAAAAATGCACTTTCTCTAATGGTGACGGTAATTCTAAAGCAAAATACTGTAGCCAGCAGAGGGCTTAGAGGTACTTAAACTTTATGGACAGAGTTTCGAGTACGCTGAAATTGTCGTAAAGATTCAGCACGTGGGCTTAATCTAACACTGATTCAGTGTTATTAGCACAGGGGATTTAGAATGAATAAGAAATTTTTGATTTTACAAGAATTATTGCTTGTAATGAGTAACCTGCTTCTAAAGTATGAGGCCGCAAGTAATTACAATTGCGGGCATAAGACAGGAAAGTTTGATATTCAAATGCAACTTTGGTTCAAAAGAATTTTTATTCATATCCTTTGGAAAACAGTTAAAATTAAAAATCTAAGGTATAAGTAACCTGTTCTTTTTCTGTATTTATAAGATGTGTTTTTGACCAATAGGATGTTTCTAAATCTCTATTCAAAAATCGCCAGTACGTTGAGTGAAAAGTCAATTTATTTGCCAGAGGGTCTTTGATTTCTACTGATGAAAACAATTGAAGTAAACTAAGGACACAAAGAGCTTAATAAGTTTTACTGATGGAAACGACTGAAGTAAGTTGACATACACCGCACAATAGTTGAAAACAAAGAAGATTTGGGCGCTTGTGAGAATTTTCTGAATTTAAAGACATTTGAGCTAAGGAATCACAAGAAAGATGAAACACAATAAAGGACCAAAATTATAGATTCGCTCCTTAGTTAGTCAGTTTGTTGTTAGAATTTTTAGAAATGAAACTTTAAGGATTAATGGACAGTAGAAGAATATAATTGATATGTACTTCAAATTTATTCTTATTCTATATTTCTTCTTGTTTTTATACCAGCCGTAAGCTGAAAATTCTTAAATTGGGGATTTGAACTAACGCAACCTAGACCATCTCTTCTCAGTCTATACGACTGTGCAGAGGAAGTATAGGGTTGAACCTTGATCAGAATTTGTTCGAATTGTGATATTTTTGACAAGTAAATACCTAAATTAATGAGATTGACTAGCTTCTTCTAAAAAGTTTGGGTATAAATTTGTCTGACTTATCACAGTTAGCATGTTTTGAAATCGAATTTTGTTAAGTCCACGTTCGCTAAAATGAGAAATTTTTTCACTGTTCTTGAGTAATTGTTTTAACTTGGCATCAAATATTGTCATGTTTCGATGGATTTTTAACAAATTTTCAACCAGTCAAAAGACACGGAGAAAGTTCTTAAGGAAAGAAACCAATAAACTGTTGGCTAAGAAAATTGACGTGCCTAAAATTATTCCTATCTAAAATGAAACCACAAATCAAAACATAAATGTGATCTGGTGGTTGAGCTTTCATTTTGGTACAACTAAACGCGCAGTTTCTCTTGTCATGCAGAGTAATGTACTGTGACAAAGCAGCATTGAGTGCTATGAATGATAGAGTTTTAGCTAATCAAGGAAGTCCCGAGCCAATTTCTAGCATAGTTTGAAAACACTGTTGCTCTTCTCTTCGGAAACAGTAAATGTTTTGAAAGTAGTTGATAGTTAGAAAAGAATTACTCTCTGATTTATCATGAAATAAACATCGTAGGCTTACCAACACGCTCCTAGAACATGCGAGATTTTTATGCTTTTATTTCATCTTATTTGAGCTTCACAATACGTTTATGCATTTTGTGAATTGAAGCACAACTTGACTGCTTCTCTCTGAGCTGCAGAAAGAAACAATATTGCTCATCTGACAAAGGCTGCACTAGAGTTTAATTTAATGCAACTCATTATTTTAAAGGCCCAAATGAGTGCTGCTGCAGTACTTTTTTGTGGGAGGGTAGATTTTGAACACGTCGTTCCAAAAATGTACTAGATATGTTTCTTTCCGTACATGTCAGCTTTACTATAGCAGTCATCTAAAGGAAATCTTTCATTCACAGATGCATAAGGCAAATGAAGCCTAAAGTGATATGAAAAGGATTAACAGTTTTATTATATTATAGATTTTTAATAGTCGGTGCAGCTCTCGTTAAATAACGGCACCGGACGTAATAATGAAATATTATAATAATTTCACCATGTAATTATTTCTGGGGGCTGGGGTTTAGTTTGGTCTTAAAGCATTGTCAGTTAAGAAACCGGCCCTTAACTGTGGTGAAAGGTCTATGTCCCACTGTACACGGGTAGATGCGTACCAGGGCAATATAACATTTTGTTTCGTAAATTCATTGGGACAACTGCCTCCTTAAATTCATTAAGACAACTGCCTCCCCAAATTCATAGGGATAACTGCATCTGTAAATTCATTGGGACAACTGCCTCCGTAAATTCATTGGGACAACTGCCTCTGTAAATTCATTGGGACAACTGCCTCCGTAACCTCGCAACCTTGTTTCCAACTGAGCAACACAAAGGATTTATGTACAAGAGTATACCAAAATTCAACGTCAATTTTCGTCTTGTTTGAAATTTTGTTCTATTTACAGGGATTGAAAACAAGTATTTACAAAATTAAGTGTTAAATATTTTTTTAAAAACATTTCTGTGCAGAATTTCTGCAGGCATTTGACACTAGAACTGGAAAGTTAATGCGTTATCATTGCGCTCATCTTAAACTAAAGCATCCGAAGTTAAATATATTGCATGATTTTATGTCATGTTTTTAGATTATATCTGTTAAAATTTCTAAGTCCTATGGATAGGTAAGCTCGTTCATCAAAACAATAGTTTTTGGGAATTTTAAATGAATTAAATTCGTTATAAGTTTATCTAGCGGGAATAATTGCGCAGTTAATTGCACATTCATCCTTAATATTTACCCTTAATTTAACTTCATGTTAAATGATACTTAATATTTTAGGTCCTAACACTAACCTGGTAAGAATTTTCCACATGCATGGTTTGCGTTTTTTACTAATTAGAAAGTTTCATTTTTTCAATGAAGACTACCCGCCCAGTTAGAAAACAAGCCACGATGGCTCGCCTTCTGTCGTAACTCCTCCAGTTTCCTAATGACTACAATCGCAGGAATGCCTCTCAGTTGACTGCATGCTTCTCAATGCACAGTGAGACAAGCTCGGAAGTTTAGTGGTTTCTTTACGAGCGCTGCCGTGTGATCGTCCTCGGTTCGTACAGCTGTAACCCAAAGCCGACCTAAGCTCGTTGAGGTCGTGGAGGCTAGCGTGAGGGGCACCATAGAGTGGCTGCTTTTCACTCATAAATGCACGCACTTAACCCTTTCAGTACCAAATTAATTGGGAAGATTTACAGAACTGCCACGCATATATTCTTGGTCTATGGGTTCACATTAGTTATAAAAAAAATTTTGGTGACCCTCCGACCCCCCTCACCCCCAAGTGGGGTAGGACATATATGTAACGCTGGTACTGAAAGGGTTAATCTACAGGATAACAAAATACAGAACAAAGAAATACTGGCCCTGGAAACTAAATTGTAGTACATGTTTTGAGTTAAGTTAATTTGTACACGTATCAATAATGGTACTAAGTGCAGTGCAGGCATGTTTGATGGGCAAATTAGTAATTAGTAACTAATTTGGCTTGATCCATATATTGAATACAGTGAATTTAAGGGTTAAATTGGACATAATTTTACTTAAAAGCTATAGACTACTTGCGATAGCGCTAGAGTTCATTCACAGCACCTTGCAAGCACAGCATTGACAAGACAGTTACTGTCCCAACAACATGTTGGTAACTCATTGACAAGACAGTTACTGTCCCAACAACATGTTGGTAACTCATTGACAAGACAGTTACTGTCTGAACAACATGTTGGCCACACACTGGCAAGACAGTTACTGTCTGAATAACATGTTGGCCACACACTGGCAAGACAGTTACTGTCTGAATAACATGTTGGCCACACACTGGCAAGACAGTTACTGTCTGAATAACATGTTGGCCACACACTGGCAAGACAGTTACCGTCTGAATAACATGTTGGCCACACACTGGCAAGACAGTTACTGTCTGAAAAACATGTTGGCCACACACTGGCAAGACAGTTACTGTCTGAACAACATGTTGGCCACACACTGGCAAGACAGTTACTGTCTGAATAACATGTTGGCCACACACTGGCAAGACAGTTACTGTCTGAACAACATATTGGCAACGCATTGACAAGACAGTTACTGACAAGCTAATTTTTCATTTATTGGTTCTCATGTGCTTTATTCGAATTTAAATAGACATTCTGAAGAAAAATGAGCTCGAAAATGGTTCATTGACTTAAGAAATGAACTTTTGTTCATGGTCATGGATGAATAACTCCAGTAATTATAGTTCAAATTTTTTACGTTTTATATTGAAATAATAGCGATATTTCCTTATACCTACACTGTGTTTGCTAACCACAAGCATGACATATTTCAGGAATTATCGTAGTCTGATTGTGTTCGTGCCATTTCTAGAATGATGTCATAATTTCATTTACATTTTTAATAATTATAAAGCATTTGAATAGTTGCCCAAGCTGCTTCTCTTGTGATGACACCAGAATTTTTTTACTCAATGGAAAACTTTCTGATGCGTCATGTTTTCGCCAACCAATGAAGAAGTAGGAACAATCATCTCCTAATAATTTTTTTATGCGTAAATTTTTATCAATTCCTTATTGGTCAATTCCTTTATTACAAGTATACTCTAAAAACTTAAACAAATGGGATAACAGGAAATGAATTTTAAAAAAAAGTTGCTGAGCGTAAATGTTCTCGTTATAAAAACATACTGGTGAGACTGACTTTAGGTGAATATTGCGATACTAGAAATGTTCTAGAAAAAATTTTGCCTCTTTGAGCTAACAGTCGACTGTTCAGTCAACAATCAATGCTGAATGACGAAAGAATGCTCAAGCGGATGTTAAAAGCATACAGTTGATAATTTCTTGTTTAAATGCGTTAATCCAAACAGTTTTGAATTCACTCATGTTGTGATAAACTCAAGACTAAAAAACGTTACTATGTTTCTTACGGTTTTCATTCGCTAACAGAAATCCTCAAATAAACCTCCACTTCAGGCTTCACTAAACTTGATGCCCCACAGTCTCGAACCTTTAGCAACTTGTTTACGTTCAGCTGTTGAATTATGCAGGAGTGAATTATGCAATGCCGGAATGCGTCGAGCATCATGTGCAGAAGCTCTGTAAACACTTACAGCGTGGCCCAGCGAAGCCCAGGCCAATGTCTTTGTAAAATTACCTGGACATTGGTAATATTTCTGTTAAATGCTGACTCCTTGACGCTAACTCAGTCTCAGGTTTCCAGTGCGGGCTCCAGGATGGTAGCTTCCAGAAGAACACACATTGATGGACACAATTTACCGAGACAAACTGATAAATTTGTGTACTCTTTTTTGGTAAAAGTTGGCGTGAAAGCCGTTGCTAATTCGACTAAAGTAGATAATGCGTAACAAGAATGTTTTTTGTTGAATGAAACATTTCTTGATATTATGAGAACTCTTAGATAGCTTTTTAGATCAGCGTAGTGAAGAGTTATCATGTATTGGTTACTTCTATTAAATTTGAAAACTTATTCTTTTAAAAACCTAATCATTTGTTTTTACTTGCAGCACTGCCGATTTAGATACCAAAAAATATAATATAATATTTGAATTAGAAAATTTTATGACCTAACATATTCTTAACGTTGGCAAACAAGGAAAGTAACAAAAATAGAACTGCATAGCAGATAGAGAACATGGTACTCTTATTTCGGTCCTACGCTGTGAAATCTTTTTCAATTTAGATCGATAACTTGAAGAACATTACACTGTAAGCAGGATATCTATCTCAATTGATGAATGGAAGCTTCCGTACATTTAAAGAATTTCTTCATGACTCTACGCTCGATGAGCAAAAAGTTTCGCTGTTAATTATTATTAATAGAGTGAGGAATTACATAATTCCTCAGTTTAAAGATCTTGATTTTTCACTGATGGCATTTCTAGAAAAAATACTGCTTTTCCTATCTCTACTTTTTCATGTGGACTCTCAAAAGTGCTAAGAAGCTGAAATTCTGCAAGTGCGTTTTCAATAAAAGAAAAAAATTACTTGTTCTTCACTTAGTTACAGAATTCTCAGTAGTGAGATACATAGTTTACATGAGATATTAATTTGCTCTTCTAGGCGTGGAATGGCGAATGTGGAATGTTATGTACCAACTAGACTATAATATTTCTAGCAGGAAAATATTTTTATAGCTCATCCAGGAAAATCATAGCAGTCTGTCACATCAAGATCAACTAGCCGAGTATGTTTCATAAAAGACTCGGGGCAAAAACTCCAGTAGCTTTAAAATAAAATCACTGCTGACAGTAAGCGTTCCATAACACGTGTGTCACAGTTGCCAGTCAGGCAAGCAAGCGTTTTAAAAGTAAATTTTATCACTGCGTGAACGCATACGAAGCGTCTTGAGTCCGAAAGGTTTTTCTCGCTTGATCAGTTTACTGAACGCCCTAAAAAAAAGAATTTTGTCCAGCCATTCTCTCTCATTCTCAATCCTTCTCCCCCGTAGGTCTCCCTCTTGATGCTCACATGGTTGACGCAGTGCTTCCGACGGTGCGTGGAGCTCTGCGGTTGCCTGCTCAGGTCTATTTCCGATACTAAAATGATGATTTATTGCTTCAACATGACGTCAATCACAAAATAATGAGATATTTCAAAGTACATTTAGCAAATGTTTTGCTGAGTTGTGAAGTATTCACAATACCCTTTCCATCTTAAAGATCTGATTATTTCTTCTTAGAAGTTTCGTTAACTAACACAGGTGATAAATTTTCCAGTCATTTGTTCTGAAAAGTACTAATTCATTGTTTGTGTCAATTAACGTTCAAACATTTAGTGAATAAAATTCCTATAATATTTTGGAACCCCCTTATCGAAATGTTCCTGTGCATCATAAAAAAACGAAAATGCTTTTCCCTTAATGCAAAAAAAATAAACGACTAATAAATATTTGATTTCTAAATTACAGTAATGTATAATCCTAACGTACAGAAGCAATACCTCCTTAGTTTTCGTAGCAAGAAAATATCTAATGACGAGAAAGTAAACCAGTATCATTCAATGCCCAATTAACTATGCCATGGATCGCCAATAACGAAATATGTATTCAAGATTTACCTTTATGATCATTATCACGGAACCAAAGATTTTGAGGTTTGAGTTGATGACTGTCTAGTTTGACGTTACAGGACTCTCAGTTGCAGCAAATTACAGTATGCAATTTTGCGTTGAAAACCGCTGAATCAATAGTAAAAAAAATGTTCATAATGTTGGTGGAAATTTGCTTGGAATTTGACGAACTAAGCTGTACGAAAGGTATGCTGGAGTGCTGTTGCTTCCAATATCTTCCGTAAAAATCACGTTTCGCTGAAAAAAATGTACAAGATTTTTTCAAAATTTTCAAAGTGTTTGACTTAAAATTGTTTTGAAAAGAGGTGAGAATTATTATTCCTATCTTTATCCCTCAGGACTTACTCGCCCTTTTATTCAAAAGTCATTTTTACTTATGATGTGAAACACATTGTTCTAAGCATTTTACTATCGTATACTAAATTTTTAGACATTTTACCGCTCTACATTGACTACAGTATGTTCAACTATTCTTCAAAGTTCATAATTCCGTTGCAAATGAACAAAAAACTGGAGCTGCCAAGTACTCGTATGACAGTTAGTGTTAGATTTTTCTACATAGGATTAAAGCTGAACAACGTCAACGATTTTAATGTAAAATAATGTCATTTTGATACATTGACATTTAAAGCAATACTCCTTTTACATAATAATAACATCATTTGGCAGATTTTCGTTTCTCCGATTATTTTTCATCAGTTGTACTAGTCAATCATGGGGTCTACGTTTCTCCTACGGAAATGTGATTCCAGCTATTTTCATCCATTCTAAACAGGAGAATTTATTATATTGGTTCCCTATTTTCAATCACTGATTAAACGTGTTCCCATTTCCGATGAGGCCAACATAGAATTCGCATAAACTTGTGTTGTATAGGTAATGATTTTGAGGGGTGCGTGTGTTTGCATGGCGTTATAATGGCATTTTAATGTACCTCTAAAACCGACATAAGTATATTATTTCGAGTGATGTATTCTTGGCGGAAAATTATTCACTTCCAATATGGCACTCATTTCTGATCAACTTTATCTATGGTTCCAAAGTATGCTCAGCGTTCATTGAACTAAAATAATGTATAATATGTGAATGGGTGTTTCAATCTTAACGTCAAATGTCGATTAGTTTTAAATTGGTGACAAGATTCTACATTCTTTCATTTTGTGAAGCACTCACAGCATACAGGAAATCTAGTAATAGAATTCTAGACCTATCTCCATGCCAACTGTAAATGTTAACAATATGCTACCAAATGTTTCTAACCGATTACTCTACACAAAGACTCATGACTTTTCTTGAATCAATTTCATTAACTACATTTCGAATTACTTGGTGACGGTGTTGAGTATCAGATTCTTTTTCGTTACAAATGGCAGTGAGAACAGCCGGCACAAAAGCTCGGTGCCCTAAATGTGGTTGTCTCCTTTTGAAACTCGCGGTCGTTCATTAAATCTCCCTTGCGTTGGCCATCCATTACGAGAATGTGTGGAACGGTTTTGCGGTGCACGGTCTCATCGCATCTGAGATGCAAGGTTTCTCTAGGAACGCAAGAATTTTTTTGAGATAACAGTCAACAGTGTTCCGAAGCTGCTAAATGGTCACTCGGAACCCAGAGGTCATTAAGCTGCAATTACAGAGTTTCGTTCCATTACATCAACCCTTTGTCTGTTCAAAACGCCGTGAACGTGCGTAAACACTAAATTTTCTCTTCCAAGTCATTCTTGAATCATTAACGTGAATTCTGGGCGAGGACTAGGCATTCTGCACGAGAATTAAGAAGCAATGACGTTTTGTACTGTACGCTCTGACGTAATTTGGCGTTGAACAATAATTATTATACCTTGTATAAGTGAGATTTATAAAACTATTGAAGCCTGTTTAGCGTGAAAATATAAATAAATATTTGAATAAATAATAAATAATAAAATAAATAATTTTGATCCCTTAGGGCAAGAAACTTACCCATTTCTGACTAATGCTTCATATTTAGATCACGTACAGGGTGTCCCAGAAGTAACTGACCCTTTTGATTTGCTAATAAACTGAAAACTATTAACGCTAGGATATTGAAACTTGTTTTATTCGAAAGGAAAAACTTTTTATGCCACAATAGAATACTTGGTACCCTATTTACGAACCAGCTTGACATTTGATTTTTGCTTCATTGCAAACCCTTAATTTTCATCATATCTCCATACAGCAAAGGAGAAAGAATAAGAATTTTGCAAATCTACACACGGACAATGTCAACAACAGAAGTGCAACGTGATTACAGAAATTATTTCAGAACAACAACCAGTCCTTCGAAGAACACAATTAAATCGGTGTATCGAAAATTTACGGACACTGGAAATGTTAATGATAACAACGATCTGGAAGATTGAAATCAACTCGAACTGAAGCTGTAATCGAGCGAGTTTCTGCAAGTGTTACAGATAATCCTAAAGCCTCCATCAGAAAACGTTCAACTAAATTATCCATTTTCCGATCAACATTACACCGCATTCTTAAAAAAGACTTGAAGTTATATCCTTACAAAATTAAATTAACCCAACAGTTATTGCCTAATGATTATCACAGTCGTGTTAATTATTCCGAATCTTTTATTCGTTTGTGTGAGGATGCCTCTTTCATCGAAACCATTATCTTCTCTGACGAAGTTCACTTTCACTTGTCTGGCCTTGTAAATAGACATAATTCTAGAATTTGGTGCGATGAAAATCCAAGAGAAATTCAAGAAAGGCCGCTGCATTCTTTTCGTGTAACGGTGTGGTGCGGGATAACTGCTTCCAATGTGATTGGCCCATACATTTTTGAAAATAATGATGGCGCAACAGTATCAGTTCATGGTGAAAGATACCGAACTATGATTAGCAAATTTCTAATTCCTGAAATTGAGAGACATGGCCTACGCAATACTTGGTTTCAACAGGATGGAGCCACGGCCCATACAGCAAGAGAAACGATGACATTGTTAAATGAGTGCTTTCCAAATCATTTGATTTCACGATTTGGTAACATTCCTTGGTCCCCTCGTTCTCCAGATTTAACCCCATGCGATTTCTTCTTATGGGGCTACCTGAAGTCAAGGGTTTATGTAACAAATCGAACAAATCTGCAAGAACTTAAAAACAACATTTGTTCTGAAATTAGACAACTCTCGCCTGATACACGAAGGAGCGTTATGGAAACGACAAAGAAACGAACCCTAAGTTGTCAAAACAACCATGGCCATCATTTAACAGACATTATATTCAAAACCTAGTTCTAAAAAAGCATAAAAAGGTTTTTCTTTCGAATAAAACAAGTTTCAATATCCTAGCGTTCATAGTTTTCGTTTTATTAGCAAATCAAAAGGGTCAGTTACTTCTGGGACACCCTGTATATTAGACACGTATGTAGATTGTATTGAAAATATTATGAATATGTTTTGTGCAGATAACCTTACAGAATAATAGCGTAAAATGTTTATATGATTTTATTGCTTACCATGTAATTTGCTACGCGCAAGAAATCTTACCATCAAAAATTAGAAAATTGAAGAATGAATTCACATTTTATTCTACTACCTAGTGTGCGCCCATAATTATTTGATACTTTGTCGAGGCCATATTTTATTTAAACAAAGAATTTAACTTAAAAAAATTCATACAAGGGCAAATTTGTTCCATGTTTTTCGTTTGCGAATACCATGAATTTAACGCAAAGCGTAATTTTTCATATAATATGGAAACAAACTGTATTGACGCAAATTATTCACATTATTGCATTAAAATTAGCGAAACAAAGTTCAGGGAAAAGGCTGGTCTATGAAATAAAATATAGCAAGACACCAGGGACATTGAGCTCGGACTATTTGGTTTGTAAAGACCAACGAGAAAGAAGTATTACCGAGCAGAAATTTAATAACCTGATTCTACATAATGCTCACTATTTTTTGCAGACTAATCAACATATAATAATTTGGGGCAACAATAAACATTCAGGAAAATCCTCTTTTATTGCGAAGGTTTATTTTCTACTGAATCACCCATCCATGTGCGACAACGTTTATATGTATGTTATTTTATTATGGGAAAATTTATACCATTTTCTGAGCAATGATTATGCTATTAAGCCTTTGCAGATAGACCAGTGAATTACTATTTTGTATACAATTCGAGGCTTCACACATTCCGAAGAATCCTTAAGTTTTCGAGATCCTATGTCTTCCCTGTATACTATTATAATTGAAGGTGACGAATAATTTGGATGAGTGTGTTTCCTCATAAATAATTTTTGTCGTTTTCCAGTAAACAAGATGGGTAATCGCTGGTGAAGAATTTACAAGGTAGATGTAGCCTCTGAAATCACTAAATTATCAAGTCCTGTGTCAAATTGCAACCCTATTTTTATTCTAATAGCAGTAAATCTACACTCACATAAACTTACACAACAGAATACCCTGGCAGTCATAGATTGAATCAACCGCCGGAAAAGGAGAATCATACAGGTTCTTGACGACTGTAAGCTCAGCTTTCTTATTTCTCTAGCCACTAAACTGTCGGTGAGACAAAATATCGCCTCCTTACACTTCCAATTTTGTTAAATGCTCACATAAACAAGATTTAGATGCCTGCGTTATTTCCAGGTTACGACGCGCAGTCTCAAAAACACGTCAGATTCACATCCAAATTTATACTGCATTATTTTGAAAGAGATTAATGATGATTTCTAGGGCTGCCTTAGCACGATTCTTGCTGTCATCAGTAGGTGGTTTACTACGAGTAGTGAGCTCTCCACGGCTGACAGTCTTGGCATGTGTTGCAACCAAGAGCCAGCGTAAGAAGATTTGTAATGGGATTAGCTGAGGATTAGAAACACTGCTTGTCAAAAGCGCGGCACCAACAGAACGATGGATCATTCAAAAACATCAGGAATATAAATTGAATTGATGATACACGACGTTTCAGCCCTCGTGTGTGTGTTACATTTTCGACGTGTTCGTGTAAATTCACTAGGAGATCGAATTGTGAACAATGGAAAACTTGTGAATACATAGAGCAGTGGCACTGACCAAGTGTTGACAACACCTTTGTTAATTTAGTTCATGCCCATTTATAGATGCATTAGATACTGTTTGAAAGATATGAATACGATCGAAGAATTAATTAATCGTTTATATACTATCTGGAAACCAGTGTCCTATTTTAAGGAGATTATGACTAATGTCGAGGTTAAGTAAATTTTAGAAGATTAAAGTCCACAAAAAGTAGATAATATCCATCTGCAAAAAAATCGTTACATGATTCTTTAAGTTCTTTTATTCGTTTAAATTTTGGCATTAACTTAATTTCATTTGCACCGAACGAGAAAGAATGAACAAAATTTTCTTAAGTAAAGAAGTGCAGTGAAGTTAACGTCTTTGTATCTGAACAGCAGCTTAGTACTTCATACTACTGTCTGTTTTTCCCTGAGCATTCTTTTTTGCAACATTACAGTGCAGAAAACAAGCCTCGCCGCTCAGATTGTCAGTCATGACTGCGCTTGCTGTGTGTTTTTTCTTAACTGTCATCACTAAAGAAGAAGAAATAAGACACCTGCAAGCTCGTTCTCAAAAGTTGCAACGACATCGATGCCAGGTAGCAGCACCCTCCGTTCCTAATTAAAAACCAGCAATTCAGTATTAACTCTTTAGCACCCATCATATTATGTGTAGTAGGTATTTTTAAGCTCAGTCGATTACTTTGAACCTGCTTTTTAACTGCTCATATTTAAAATCTATATCAAATAACGCTTTAAGAAATCGTTCTTCGAATTTAGCATATCTTGTTTTTTGATTTCAAGATAATTTTGCTTGCGTATTGGGAAGAAAAGTATGGAATAAATGATCCGAAGTTTGGGAAAAAACGGGGTGAAAAGTGGCATTAATGTAATGCAGCATCTGGAGTTTGTGCGAGATTAATATGCTGTGAAGCTAATACCAGTTACATTTTACTGGACAATACCTCAGGTAGGCGGAATGCCCGAGCGTCCTCAATGAACAACTAAATTATGAGTTGGGTGTCCTAATATAGCTTGATACGTGGCATTAAATTTGATTTAAATGGACAGTTTCAATTGTTTTTGATGCCAGCGCATTTATACAGTTTGGATGGATCTCTTTAGGATACTTATAGCTTCCGATCTTGGTACTCTCGTGAGTAGTCGTGAGATCTTCCGTTTGAAAATCCAATTGGTTATGCCATTCCTGTTCTTTGGAACGTATACTGGGAGAGAATACCTGAAAAGAGGAATGATCCCTGAGTGTGTACTATGACGTTTTGTACGTGATATATATAAGGGAAAGATGATAACAAGGCAGTCGTTACGAGCTATGCTCCACAGGATGTTTTTCAGAATGATAAGGCAAACTCGCACCTTATTTTTTACAGAAATTTAATTCACGACTCAAGATTTATGGATCTTTCGTAAAACTCTACTACCCCACATAATTTAAAAGAGTAACGAAACTTTTGCGATGTTCCTGTTCGCTATCAGCTGTTAAACTATAGGACTACTCGTACGAACACCTAAACCTCAATATCGGTTGATTCCTTAAGTTTTAGTTCTTTCTAAATTTCAAGTTCTAATAGTTACTTTACGAGTTTTGTCTCGGGAAAGTTCCGTTTTGAGTGTTGTGATCGCTGCGAATCCTCATTTACTCTAAGTTATCTGAGTATTCTAACAAGGGTCTAAGACTGTCTTCATTCAAAATTAAGCTACTCAACGTGGACAGTGAGGCAACCATTTGCTCTCGGGCTGGCCTTTTCATTTCATTGATTGAAGTGATAGATGTTACCGGATAATTTGGGATAAATGGCCACAATTTTCACTTACGCCACCCACGTCTGCTCCTTGACAGGAAGAGAGCCTAGAAACAGGCGACTGGTGCTTCTTTCCCTTGTATAATTCCTATTCTTTGTTATGAACAAATGAATTTATGAGAAAGCTGGACATTTAGGAGGTATGTAGTAGGAAAGATTGAACAACTTTCTTCACCGTTCATAATCTTTTAAATTTCAAGTTGTTGGTCAGTAAGTTTCGAATCGATGCCAAGTTAGGGCTGGCGTGGTGATCGTTTAAATTTAGCTTTCTTTACTACGACAAGTATTAAAGAATCTTTTCTACCTGAAGAATCCTTTAGCTTTTCAAGCACACGTAATTATTGTCGTTTGAGCACGTATCAACATGAGAAATACGAGTATATGCTCGTTGTGTACAACAGCCATGACATGTCACGCCACACTTCTCGAACCATAGCTGATAAGAGTTGAGCAATTCTCCAAGTGTGATTAGTCATCACTATTTCAATTATTTTGTAGTAGAAGTGAGCTCTTTATTTCTTCACTGTAATTTTAAAGACTTGTTTAATTCTCACTTTGTCCCTGGAAAACTACAAGTATCATTGATTGAACATGATCGAGCTGAAGTGTATAATATAGCCCGTAAGATGAAGTTTCTATGGTTCACATTTTCTACGGCAGGAAATATATTGGCTATATCAGGAGGAGACTCTTCTATCTTTTTAGCGACTGGACTACAGAACTTGCAAGTCCCATTCCAATACGAGCCCTTGGTAAGGAAACAATGGAAGTAAAGAGTCACAACGAAAGTTCTTGAAGATATTTATGGCTTTTCATACGAAAGTTATTTTACTTTTAGCAGAGCTATTTCTTGAACACCCTTGACGGAGAATTAATTAAAAATTAACTAGACGTCATGGTATTAAGAACTGATTTTAAATGTTATTTGCTTGGGGAAAAAAGACATGGCTTGTGCTGTAAATTCAATTCCTCAGAGCTTTTCATATTATCGTATGTTAAAGGGCTTTTTAATTGATTTCGTTTAGTAATTAATTCATGACTGACGTAATTCTTTTAGTTTTATTGTTCTTACCTCCAGTCATGTTCTCTCTTATTAATGTTTAGCGTCCTATTATATGAATTTTGGAAAATTCGATAATATGAAATAATTAACGGGAACAAAAATATTTTCTTACGTTAGACTTTGCCCTCAAACTCTAACGTGAAAGAAAGTTCTCACACTATACAGTAAGAGAGTATATACGAGTACAGTAGTAATTACTGTATGTACTCTTTTTTATGTATAACAAAATATATTGCTAAGTTCTCCGTGCACTTATTTGTATTTATAACATATTAACTGAAGAGCCTGATTCCAAAATTTGAAATCCTCATCATTCTTGGATTTTATTTTCACGTCTCATCTTGAAATTTAAATCCAGACCTACAACCATCCTGAGTTCTGATTTCTTAACGAATTTCAGTTGTAGTTATTTAGTTTTTGTTTGATATATACCTCCGTAGTTTCTTCACTAAAATTCATTAGGGAAATTCGTTTGGTCATTCAGCTATTAATTAGAAACAATAAACTAAAGTAACGTAAGAATATTTATGTAATTGCATTGTGCATTACTTGGAAGCACCCTCAGAGATAAAAATTTATCGTTTCATATTAAAAAATAAACAAAAAAACAATCTTTATTTCCAATCAAGTACACAGTACATAGACATTTAGTACATTGGTTTTTAAATTCTTAAGGTTAACATTCTTAGAGTAAGGATGATGGTGAGCTCCATGCAACGATCCTGGGATGTGTTCATGGGCGATGAGTTGAGGTCTTACCGATAAGTGCGAGCTCACGGCGTGAAACGAGAAACAGCTCGTATTCATTGCCGGGTTTCGAACCCGCACTCAGTCTTTCTGCACAAGCAGAGACCCGATACAGAACACGGGCCGCATACCACTCGACTACGGT
>VCRD01001426.1:64692-105997 GCA_006783055.1 Trinorchestia longiramus
ATGTTAAGTCCGGCTAAAATTTATATTTTAAAGCATTACAATGCTTTAGACGATTTAAAATTCACAGTAAAACCATATTATCTCTTCTATTGCTTTGAAGAAGTAATTTTGATCAATTTATACAACAGAAAATGTTATGTTACTAAAAATGCATTGGCCTCCACTAGTGTAGTCAGGTATATGGCTGTGCACGTCCTGTTTATAGTAGTCCTTGATATATATATATATATATATATATATATATATATATATATATATATATATATATATATATATATATTGTGCGATGCAAACAAAAATATGCAGCTATTATATGCATAGCCCTTATGATGTAGATAAATAAAAAACACCTTACGCATTTAGCAGCTACCCAACAATATATAAGATTGATATGATTTATAATAGCTGAGTGTGATCTTTTGCAACAGAGCGTAAGCTCGAAAGCAACGATAACTCTCACAAGAGCTAGTGCGACTACAATCACTTCGGTCTTACATGATGCGAAGATACAAAATTTTTACTCATCTTCATCATCATTCTGAAGTAGCATGACATGATTTTACAGTTATAAGTGAGTATTTAAGTTACATTATTGAGACTGTGTGTGTATTTGACTCGCAAGGCATGACTATGTGCTTCAACATGTATTAAACTAGGCCTTTTATAGTAGTAATGATGCAATTAAAGGGAAAAATATATGTTGGGTGAAGTATTAGTTCGTTAAATGTTAATTTTTTTGAGCGAAAATGTGGGACATCGAATACATAATATTAAAACGTAGTTACATTAATTCCTCCAGCACTTGCTGATTATTTTTTGAAATGATTGATGTCCTAGTGAGGAATGCGTCAAGGTTGATTATGTAGATGAAGTCGAGTAGTCACGAAGATACTAAGAAATTACAAACGTTCGTAAAGGTGGGTAAACCATTTTATTTTAGGATAAGAACATATCGCTTTAAAAGGGTTATACCATACGTTTAAATGTAAGTAATGTTTACGGATATATATGACATTTTTCAAGATTATTCTGCTCAAATGTATCATAGTCTGAAACGATTCACGATTAAAATTAGCTCCGAGTTCATACACATCAATAATCTTTTCCTCTAATTTTATTGATAGGTGTCAAGATTTAAAATACAAGAGTGAAGTCGTACGCTTTTATAAATGGAGCTTTTTTCATTTAAAACTGAAAGCATGAATAAAGTGAACAATGTAAAAGAAATTGTAATTAGTTATTCTCTGTTTGTGCTTCACCAAATAAGTTAATGCAAGTATCATTCAAGGTTAAAACTGATATAAGTAAAAAAATGATACAAAACATACTCGAGTCTAGTATATCATAAAATTTAAAGTCTTACGATCATCTCAAAACTGCATTAGCTACTTCATTCTCTGACAAGGTGCTATGTTAAAATTACAAAAAGTGTGACTGTTTACGATGTGAAGTTTAAGACAAATAAATTTGTAACTTAAAATACAGGGAGAAAAGCGGATGTTTCCTTCCTAGTAAAATAATTTTGACTTATCGTAAAGAAAGTTTGGCGTGTTGCTCAAACACCCCAGAGCGCCGTGGTTGGCGCTGTTTGTATGTCCAGGAAAGTTCAAACACAAGCAGGCCATAACTGCGGCCTCTTTCAAACACAAGCTTTCTTTGGTTTCCTTTCTAGCACCTTGAGATGCATGGGTAAAGCATCAACATTTTGCTGCGATTTTGAAGAGGAATAGAAAAGTAGAAGGTGTATTCTAACTTAATTGTTTCGTTTTACGCTGAAAACAAATAAATTATTGTGCTATATTTGCTCCATGATAGCACAAATAAACAAATGTATCATAATTTTAGGTTTTCGAACATCTGATGAGAAAATATTTTCTTTCACTATTTTTACTAAGAAATCGTTTCACATTTTGCCCAAGTTTGAGTAGAAAAGACATCAGAAGTACTTCCTTTTAGTGTCCTGCCTTCATTATTGTGTACAAGATTCAATTTGATGTTTTTTATACAAAGGAAATAAACTTGGAAAAGAGTATTTTGCTCTCCATCCTTACATTAACACTATACATTCATAACATAAGGTACCTTGAAAGTGTCTAAAAACTAATTTTCGTATTTCCTTTTTTGAATTGCCAAATAGTATTATAACAAAATCATTTCCATAAGACTTGATTAAAACAAGGCGAATACAATGAGTCACATTTCGTTTGGATTTTGTATAGAGAACAAAATTACGAACGACTGAGCACATACGAAAAGTTCTCATTTTTTTCGTCTGCAGATCACGAACGCGAGAAGAAAACATGGCAGAAACTGCGAATTAAATTTTATTACACTAAGTTCATGTTTGCTTAATGTAAAAATAATCAATTTTTGTAGCACAAGTGCGCCATACTGTTGAACCGAGTGTTATCATTCCATATTTTCAAAAGAATAATATCTTCATTTTTTGAACATAATGGAAGATAGGGACAGCATTATTTTTGTTTGGATTCTGGAAACATTACAGAGAAAACTTGCAGTTTCATTCCCAGACGTCTTTATGTTCTTGAAATAGAAAGTGACCTCCCTTTCTGCACATTACAACTTACGAGTAAAATGCTTGTAATGAGCTAGCACAGCCCACAGCTTCTATGCTCAAACTACGCATGCCTTTCTCCTGATTACAGAGGTTTTAATTTTTAGTCTGAACAAGAGCACTTAGCAGCCACTAACAACACTCACGGTCAGAGAAAGCTGTGTGGAATAATACAACGCAGGTGCTTGAGCATTTGATGAGGGAAGTATAGTACGCCTGGCGCGGTGTTAGGGACTGAGACCGCTTACTTCTCCACCTCTTAACTGATATCTTAGCGATAGAGTTGAGTGAGTGTATTATTACTAGGTAACTAGTGTAGTGTCTTATTACGAGGTAACTAGTGTAGTGTTTCTTATTACTAGGTAGCTAGTGTAGTGTGTCTTGTTACTGGGTAGCTAGTGTAGTGTGTCTTGTTACTAGGTAGCTAGTGTAGTGTGTCTTGTTACTAGGTAACTAGTGTAGTGTCTTATTACTAGGTAACTAGTGTAGTGTCTTATTACTATGTAACTAGTGTAGTAAGTATCTTATAACTAGGTAGCTATTCGAAGTTTGTTGTTCCAGTTCATATGAACTATCTGGAATGAATAAAATAGATTACATGCATGACGATTTTTCGTTTCTCAAATAATTGAATTATTCCTGCACGCGGTCTACGGAGCTTGAGAATTTTAATTTTTTCAACAAGTCCTTCATTTTCCTTGTAGTTCAACGCACTTGAATTCTCTACCTCACAAGCATCTATAGTTATTACTAGATTCACACGTGAAAAATCACCGTTTTTTACTAAATTTTTCATTTTAATTTGCCAGTGGACCCAGGCTTTGCGAAAGAGTTTCCCATTGATGGATGTGCCTTTGGTATCCACAATACAATGCTTACAATACATGCATACCCTATGAAATTTCCTCTTATCTAAATCCGTAAAAGCGTCTATTATACAGGGTGGCCCATAAGTAAGGTACCTTTTTAAAACTATTTTCAAGAAAATCACAATTCCGAAAACAATAACTCAATTTCCAAAATCTTTGGCCTTATACGAAGTGGTAGCCAGGTTACTGGTCAAACTTATTTAAAACATTTCTTTTCGCACTATCAATTAAAAATATCAAAGCATCATGATGAATTTCAACAGAAAAAGGTCCAAAGAAAATTTCTATTTCTAAAAATAAACCGATTGTGTATTCTGGATACCATAATGCAAGTAAAAGGGAATTGAATTGCCACAGAAAAATAATGCATTAGAATGATTTCTTGTATTTCTTAAGCTTTATCCATGTTGCTATCAAAACTATCGATTAGAAGAGTGTGACACACGGACTGACAGAGAGACGGACGCTGCTCTTATTATATAATAGTATACCTATAGGTAAATATTAACTCTACAAATGCATTTACCTAATTTTATAACGATCTTAAACTGCAAGGAATAGTTGCAAGCGGCTCCAATGCACATCTTTATGTCGATGGCAATTTACGAGTGCACTTTTGTGGACACACATGCATTTTGTTGTGAAAAGTCTAACATTCCGTTAGTTTATCTACAACAAACACGTTCATACACTCATGCGCATAACTGCAGCTGGTAATTTATGGTTTACTTGTTGGTAAATAAATGCTACAACCCGCCATATCCGCTCTGTAAAGACAGAAGCCGTCATACAACCAAAGTGTATGACTCACAACACGAGAGGATTATCAGTTCTCCCGCTCCTGATGTTTAGGCACTTTTATGTAAGAAGGTTGGGCCTTATATAGATAGTGTGTCCAGCAACCTTCAAAAATACTATATACAGGGTGAGACATAGTATTACAAAACAAAAACGATTTTTTCTTGAAAAAATGCATTTATTTCAAGGTCTGACTTTAACAAATAGTAAATAATTTACTAATCTGCGACTACAAAGAAAAATTATTCAAAATACTTCCCTTTTGCCCTTACCAATTCGCGAGGTCTTTTAGAAAGTCTTTAATGACCGAACGAACTAATTTAAAGGGTCCAGCATTTATTCAATTTTAACTTCAAACTTTGATACTCCGGCAAAGAGCAGAGCAGACTACACCTTGATAATTAATTTTGTAGAATTAAATTGGGTAACATTTACGAAATGATAATTATCAAAATTAATTTAAAACATATAACAGGAATTATGCCTCACCCTGTATATTATGGTTAAACACATGGATATATATTTCTCATATTTGTTACTATGCACGGTAAGGTGAAAAAAGTATTTGGACAGAACGAAAAAGTTTATTTTGACAGTATCTGATAAAACACATATCAACGGAACCTACATAAGATAGCTTTACAGAAAAACCTATTCAATTAACAGAAAAATAATATTTTTTCTGATTATACTATTTATACGGTATTTCATGAAATAAGTTGTAAAAAAAGTATTTGGACAATTCGAAAACAAGAACTGAATATTTAATTGGGCCACCTTTAGCAGTGGTTACTGCTCTCAAATGATTTCTGAAGGTTTGTATTAGATTTTGGTAACATTTTGAAAGAATTTGATCCCATTCTTCCAAGCTGAAAATCTTCAATTCATCCAAGTTTGAAGGTCGCCTAGCATGGATATTATTTTTTAGGATTCGTTATAAAATTTCAATGCGGTTTAAGTCTGGCAATTGGCTGGGCAATTTCAACACACCAATACCATTATCCACGAGCCATTTGTGAGTTGCTTTAGCTGTGTGTTTCGGATCATTGTCCTGTTGAAACAACCATTCATTAACGAATCCCATTTTCACGACTGATTTTGCAAATTCTCTTCCAAAATTTATCTATATTTGACTCCAACCTTTCTTCCATGAATAATTTGTAGTGTTTTTACACCATTAAAATAGAAGCATACTCAAATTATAATGTTTCCTCCGCCATGTCTCACTGAAGAGATAGTATTATTCATGTTATGTACAGTTCCGTCTTTTCTCCAGACATAAGTTACACTGTTACAGCCAAAAACCTCAATTTTGCACTCATCTGACAATACAGTACGTTTGAAGCCGTTTTTAACCTAAATGCATTTTTGCAAATTTCATTCTTGATTTCAGGTGTGTTTTCTTCAATAAGGAAATATTACGGGGGCTGTGTGACTCTAGATATTGTCTGTGGTTTTCATTATAGATCGTTCTTTTGCAAACCTTCGTTGCATTTCTGCTGGGCTCAGTCTGTAGATCCTCTCGTGTCACAAACAGATTATTCTTAACGCTCCGTATCGTCTTTCGCAGTTTTTTTTCAAAAACTTTTCGAGAAATTCCAGATCACATCATGTTTTCTGTGGTTTCTGTTCTCTTCCACTCCTTAACACTGAACCCTACAGTACTAACAGGAACATTGAGAGTACTTGAGATGTTGCGGTAGCTTTTATGAACTTTAAATTCGGAGATTATTCGCTCTTTGATATATTTTGAAAGTTCCTTGTCCTTTGGCATGCTGCAATGTTATCAGAGTGACAGCTTATGGATGAATACGGGCAGTTTCACTGATAATTTCTAACATCGGCTTCTCTACATATATATTGTCTAATTATTTCTGGGATATTCTTTAGACAATTGTTGTTCTAGAAGCATAAATTTAAACGATTACAAAATCTAAATGATAATGACCAAATACTTTTTTCATCACCTAATTCATATATATATATATATATATTCATATATATATATATATATATATATTTGTTTTATTTTTTTATATTTTTTATTACTATTTTTTTACACATACACAAATGTACATAGTTATTACATATTTGCAAAATTTGACCAGGGTAGGTTTTTGAGTGATTAAGTTTGATTAGGTTTTTAGGTTACGGAGTGAATACAAGACAGGGGATGAGGATAAGGATATTAACAGGAAGATAGGTTAGGATTTATATGTACACATGCACATATGTACACAGATTTAGATATATACAAGTATGGCGAGGGTAAGTTCCAGGTGGGGTTACAAGGTTAAGGAATTAGCAAGGGTAAGGATGAGGGTAGGAGTATTAGGTTTAGGATGTGGTTAAGGTTAGTGGTTAGGGTGTTCTGACTGTCTTAATGTAAAATTTAGGAGATCTAAATAATGGGAATTTTATTACTGTTCTTCTGTCATTTTGGTGGATACTACGCTGTCGTCATATTTAAGTCAACGTCATCTGTCTGACTCTCCACAGGACGGCACTCGGCCTAAAATGGGAGGGCAGTTGGAACCCGGGGTTCCAACTGCCCTCCCATTTAGGCCGAGCGCCGTCCCGCGTTGGAACCCCGTTATCTCTCAACGCGACTGCGCTCGGCCTTTTTGTCCTGTTTTGCTCGTGATCTGTTATGGGTATCTTGGTTGTGGTAAAGGAGCCAGGGCATGCAGTTTCGAACTACGGAATCTATGGTGCTGCTTGTTGATAAGTTCTGGCGGGAGAATGAGACTATTGTATTGTTGTATGTCTATTATTGGTAAATTAGACCAAATTTTCTTTGCGTGTTCGTGCAGAAGGATGTTGATGGGTGGAATATTTGTGTTTTCGTGAAGGGATTTGGCTGTTGCAAAATCTGTCCATCTTGTGTTGGTTATGTAGCGGAGGGCTCTGTTTTGTACTTTCTGTAAGTTTGATATGGCTGATGGAGATAACGTATGCAGGAGGATGGCTAGGTATATTAATGCAGATCTAACAAATGCCATATATATTTTTTTCTTGGTAGATTGGGAGAGGTGGTAGAATCTAATTAATTTGTCGAGGTTATTGTTTCCTATTGCGCATCTAGACGTTATTTGATTTTTAAAACTAAAAGGTGAAAATTGAAGTCCTAAAACTGTGCCTTTATTGAGTATGGGAAGTGTGTGTTGTCCATGAGGATATCTGCTGTTTTATATCTGTTGATGGGGATAATTTTGAACTTTTTGATTTTGGTTTCGATTTTCCATTTACTTTTGTATGTGTTGATTTGTGTTATTGCGTGTATGGTTTGTTGAGCTGCATAATGGGAGGGGGGTATTTGCCAAAAGTTATTTGAGTGATATCGTCTGCAAAACAGATGTAATCGGTATTAGGTAATGGGGCGGTAAATTGTGGGTATAGAAGCTGTAAAGTGTTGGTGACAGGCACGCCCCCTGGGGTACGCCTGTATGCAGTGTAAACGGGGGTCCTGTATATGTATCTATTCTTATTGATGCTGTTCTGTCTGTGAGATAGTCATTTAATGTTTTGATGAATAGTGAAGGTAAGTTTGTTTGTGTGAGTTTGTAGATGAGTTTGGAGTGCCATACCCTGTCAAAAGCCTTTGACACATCCCTTAATACTATGTCTATTGAGTGTTTTTGTGCCAGGTATATTGTTATGGTTTCGTGTTATGTTGCTAATGCTGTGTGTGTCCCTCTGTATTGCCTAAAACTGTGTTGCCTAATGTTGTAGTAGTCATGGATTGTTATGTAATTGGTAAGTCTTCTATTAAGTATTTTGTCTAGCAGTTTACCATGTACATCTAATAAAGAAATGGGTCTGTAATTTTGTACTGATTTTTGTGAAGTGTTGGATTTGGGGAGAAATATCACTGTTGCATGTTTGAGTTTGTCAGGAAAATAGCCAGCTGAAATGAACATGTTAAATATGGATAGTAGATAATTGATCATGTTTTTTGGAAGCTGTTTGAGTTGAAGTGTTGTGATGCCTATGGGACCGGGGGCTTTTTGCTTGAATGTTTTCAGGATTTGTAGGAGTTCATCAGGGGTTATTGGGGGGCATTCATTGGGCACGTTATCTGGCGAATAAGATGTCATGACACGCACAGGCCTACAGTGAACACCAGAGGGATAACGTAAGTGAGAGCAACCCAAGAACACCTGGCAGCTGACGGTTGCGATGGAACTGAAGACCCTCTAACACACCTAGGCTGAACAGAGAGGCTGAACAGAAAGGAGTGGAGGACCTTTGTTACTGCCCTACATGCTGGGCTGGTATAAGGGCGCGTGTGATTGAGTGAACAAGTAAAAAAAAGTTGAAAAGAATAAAAGAGAAGAGAACAAGTAGAAGATATCAAGGCGAAGAAAATAAATGATAAGAAAAAAATACATGCTAAAAAGTAAGAGAAAAAAAGTAGTAGAGAAGAAATAAAGAAAATAAAGCGGAAGAGAAAAAGTTTTTTTGTCTCGAAAATCCTTCGCACACGAAGCTAAAAGCCCACGGACTGCAGGTAAATAATCAAAGAAACACACTTTATTCTTTTTTCAGAGACCTGGTTCATTATGATACAGGGTGGGGAACAATTCCTGTTCTATGCTTTTGAACCAATTTTAATAGTTATGCTTTCGTAAATATTACTCAACGTAGTTTGATCAAATGAATTATTAAGGGTATACCTAATTTTTGCAGTACATTTAGCCATTAACTATTGACAATATCTGTAGAGCAACTGCGAAAGTTTATTATAGAGAAGCATGAAAAACGAACTGATTCTATCCGGAATATTTAAAATAAGGATGAACTTTAAAGTCAACAGAATCTTGATAAAAAGAACAATTGACGTACTTCTTAGCAGAGTATCGAAGTTCTAAAGTCAAATTTGAATAAATGCTGGGAGAAAATACTGTTAGAAGTGTAGTTATTGCGGCCATGAAAGACTTTCCTAAAAAACTTCACAAAGTAGTAAGGATAAAAGGGAAGCATTTTGAATAATTTTGTTTTGTAGCCTTAGATTAGTAAATTACTTCCTATTTGTTAAAGTCAGACCTTGAGACAAATTTTTTTGAAGAACGAATTGTTTTTGTTTTGTATCAGTATTATGCCCCATCCTGTATAAAGATAAGTGTCCTGGAATAATTTTTAATGACACAAAATGAGATTCTGCACACTAGATGAGACGAACAAACATGTTTGCAAGCGTTCTTACACGGAAGAAAAATCCCCTTTGTCTAAGATTCATTCTGTGGAAACAGATCAACAATTCATTTTTGGGATAATTACACGGCACTCATCACATTTTTACAGCACGAACGTTCATTTTCAGCTTGTTAGGTTCTGCTTAGCTGGGATATAGAAAATTATTTGAAACATTAAAACAGCGGAGAAATAATTCGATAATAAGGAATAATGAAGAAATAACTCTATATAAAGTGAGTCTCTGGGCTTTCGAAGAGGCTCCAAATTACTAAAGAAATTTTTTCTGTGTGTACCAGATAATCAAGACATTATTGAAATTTCCCTTGAAATGATGTTACATTTCTTCATTTCTCTAACGCGTCATAAGTCTGAAGTGAGTTTTGAAATGTGAAGTACGAGTACGACATTATTTGGGCGCCATTTTTTTCGGTCATGCTTATCTGGCATTAAAGAACACACCAGGATAAGATCTCTCTTTGCGTTCTGTAAACTTTCTCTCAGTCAAACGCAGGAGAGGGGGAGAGGAGAGAAAGGAAGAGGTGCGAGGAAATGGCCGTATCTACACCATCAGTTTCTACTTCTGGGCCATTTCCTTGCACTATGGAAGATGTCGAAGTATACGTATAATTATGCGCTTACAACTATTGCACACAATGATACTCGTAAAATGTATACTAATTGTGTTTCACATTTTATGGTGGATGCATCATTTGTATATGCAGTACATTACTCAAATTCAAGTCAAACGTCATTTTCATGTGCAGTGCATCGTTTAAATTGAAGTCAAACATCACCTGTTTAATTTCAAGTAAAATATCACCAGAACATTCAGTGCATCGTTTTTCTTCATGTTACACATCTTTCGCACATTCAGTTCTTCGTTTAAATTTGAGTCAAACAACATTAGTAACGCGGATAAAATACTGAGACAAAAAAAGAGGCGAAGCTTCAATGATTCCGTGTATAATAAAAATTAGTTCATTAAAATAAAAACTTCAACTTTCAGAAAGGAAATAGATAAAGAACATCAGTACCTCTGAATACCTCATAAAATAAGATTCACAGCAAGCACTTGTCATCCTCAATGGAACGTCCTTCCTTTTCCTGCCAAAAATTCTGCAATGTTTTCAAGAACTTGACGAAAATTTAAAGTCGTCCTGTAAATCCCGCATTGTGGAGCAACGTATTTCCTCGAGTTCACGAGTTCAAGACAGAGGCACGCGGCACAATTTCTTCGAAGCAACAGGTTGAATAACTACACAAGAACGTACAAGGAATGCGGATAGTGTCCTCAAAGAAGCATTTATTTTTAGTTGACACCAAAACGGAAACTGTGTTAACGCTCGAATGAGGCTTCCAGTAAACGTTGACGCTAGTGTGTCATTTCTAAGTGCCTGTTGTGACAGTTTAGAGTCATTCTTTTTTGAAAATAGCGTGGGTAGGAACTCTGTAGTTACTGCTTGGAAATTAATGAAAGTTTGCTGAAATTTTGCCAAGTCAAACAACTAATAAAGTGTTAGTTTCAAATTAATGTTGTTCTTGAAAAACTGTAGTTGCCTGAAAAAATATGATTTAATCATACAATCAAATTAGAGTGTACCTACGAGCTCCTTTCTGCCTAAAGTTGATGTACATACTCTTATTTATATACGCTGAGAGTTTTTGAGTGGAATATTTCGTTGAGTTTTCATTCTTGGTTTGCAAAATTGACTAAATTATTTTCTTTTCGATAACGTAAACGAAACTGCATCTTCGTATGGAAAATTCCAATTGATTAAAACGTGGATGATAATTTTTTCAGACTTAATAACACACTTGTTTTGCGACTGCAGACAGCTACTTGTTCAATTATCGAAGATATCACCCTTAATTTAAGAGAACTTGAATTATTCCTTGCGAAAGTTGCTGACGATTTTATTTTTCAACATTATTCGTTACACTTCCATTATTCGTTACACTTCGCTCGTATCTGTGGGATTTGAAATTGGTTCAACTCACTTCCCTCGTGTCTAATATTTTATGAATGTTAGGAATCAGGTAATTGAAACAAAGATATGTTTCCACTTCGTCTTTTTTACTTTCTTAAGATAAGAGTAAAAAATGACCACACAAAGCAATGATTGGAAGGCACGCTCATCACTAATAACAAAATTCGACTCAGTGACATACACTATATCTAACTTACGAGCGTAATTTTTTTTTCGAAGTCCGATGGGCTTTAAAATGTGACAAATTTGCATGGGATAATAATTTTATTGCCAAAAGTTCCGCAGGGCCTTGCTTAATTCTCTACACAATCGCCAAAACAGATACAGCCCGATTGCCCGAGATACGGCCAATTGAACATGGCCACTACGATTGATGTTACAGTTAAATGTGTTACGAAATGTATTCCATTTTCTGCAAGTATTAGGTTGTTACAAAAATAATGGCCGCTCGAAGGTCTGGGGTTTGAAAAGTAATTTTAACACAACTTTTTTAGTTAATTTTCGATGAACCTTGGCATGCATAACAATTAATGTGTGCTCATTAATATTTTGTAACTTCTTTTCAGACAGAACATAATTTTGAAGGATAGAATCCCTCCATGATGAACATGACAAAACATGACCTACGCTTACTTATGTTGCACGAGTTCGAACTTGGTCACAACGCCTCCGAAGCTTCTGCCAATATCAACCGAGCATGGGGAGAAGAGTCCACAAGGGATCGGACAGTACGAAGGTGGTTCGGGAAATTCCGGAGTGGTGATGAGAGCCTTAAAGATGAAGAGGGTAGAGGACGTTTGGGTAGTCTCGAGAACGAGCAATTGCATGCGGTTGTTGAGCAAAATCCACGTCAAAGTGTAAGAGAAATGTCTCAGACACTTGGTGTCAGAATTGCAACAGTCTCGCGCCATTTGAAGATTATTGGAAAGGTGAAAAAGCTCGATAAATGGGTTCCTCATGAGCTCAATGAGAATCAAAAGCTTAGGCATTTTGAAGTGTGCTCAATGCTCTCTCTGCGCAACACCAACGATCCCTTTCTTGACCGAATTGTCACTTTTGGACGAAAAGTGGGTCCGTGACAACCCCCCAAACACTTCCCAAAGCCAATGTTGCACCAGGAAAAGATTATGGTGACTGTCTGGTGGTCTGCAATAGGTGTTATTCACTACAGTTTTTTGGGAGTCAATGAGACCATTAATGCAGAGAGATACTGCTATGATCTCGCCGTTATGCATGCTCGATTGAGCGAAAAGACACCGGCATTAGTGAATCGACGTGATCCAATTCTGCTCCACGATAAAGCGCGACCACATGTTGCAAGAATGACCGTCCAGAAACTCACAGAACTGGGATAAGAGACTCTATCACATCCTCCATATTCTCCAGATCTTTCACCTACTGATTATCATTTATTCAAACACTTAAGCACATTTTTGGATGGTAAAACTTTTAGGTCTAAACAAGAGGTGGAAACGACCTTCAAAGATTTTGCAGCATCACAGCCATTAACTTTATCAACAAGGGATAAATAATCTCGTAGTCCGATGGAAGGGATGCATAGCTGCTCAGGGTTCATATTTTGACTAAGTTTAACATCTCTATTGTTCATTTACCAAGGATTAAATGCATGCTTCTGAAATCGGCCATTATTTTTGTGAACGACGTAGTGCTGTTGAAATCCCTCGTAGAATGAGCAAAGTGTAGAGCAACAGTTTCATACGGTGTGCGAGTATGGTGTCACTGTGCACTTTGCTCATATGTAAAATGTATGATATTAGCAAAGATTTACGATGAACTTTCAGCAGCACTACGTCCTTCTGCTTGAAGAAAGCGGATTACACTTCGTAACTCACATTTGGCGGGAGCATCGATCGCTGCGGCCATGTTCAATTGCCTGTACCTCAGGCAATTGGGTTGTATTATTTTTCAAATATGTAGTGAAATAAGTAAGACGTTACTATACATTTGGTCATATAATTATTATGTTATGTAAGTTTCCCTTTTTTCATAGCTCATCATAGGTTGAAAAAAATGGCCGTCGCACTTCTATAATTACACAAAATCTTAATTCCAAGCATAGGGCATGAAGTTGATTTCAGATTATCTTCTATAACAGGTCATACATGCAATAAGAACTTAAAATCAGATTTATGCTTCTTTGTCAGGAGCAGATTTTCTTGGAGAAACTACAATATGATCCCCTGATAGGGATACTAAAGAAATAGTTCATAAAAGTATATAATTACTATATTCTAGTAAAACAAGGGTAATGAAAGAATGATCTGACATTCATATACAGGGACATAAATTTTCACACTTCATATTATTTCATGTGGAAAGTGGCGTCCTCAAAAAGAGCTTAAGAATGCAACTCCAGTCGTCGTTTCAAATAAAATTCTCCATTCACTGAGCAGCAGTCATCGTTTGTCATTTTCCCTTTAGTGCAGCTCCAGAGCATCAAGCAGGTCCGAAGAACATTCAGAATATAATTTTTTCCCAAGCATCCATATCAGGAGCCAAATATTCTGGCATTTAATGGAATTGAGAAGAAATTTTTAACAAAACAGCTTTAGTTTGACCCCAGGCCCACACTAACAAAAAGTTTGTGGCATTATAGAGCCTAGAGACAGTAAATAATTTTTTTTAACAGAATCCAAAATCCCACATAAGGCATGCTGCAAACCTGTTGGGTTTTTGCTATGAAACCATCTGGCTAATTCTGACATATCATCTAAAATGGAAAGCTACAAGCCTCAAAATTTCTGCACTTGACTCAAAATTTTCAGTCTGGCAAACAAGGAATTCAAGCTGACGGCAGATTGATTTTGTAGATCGATTTCCCGTCGGTCGGATCCCCATCGGCTCCATACTCTCCAGACTTGTACATTTTTTACATATTTCTCGTTCTGGGCCCAGACCATGGCACACATTGTCAGGTGTTTAACAAGCATTCTGGCAAAGTTGAAGCGTATTGTATAGAATTTTGCAGCCAACATGAGTGATGATGTCAAAATGATGACAAGCCACACTGAGAAAAGAACAAAACTGTGAGGTCAGCTTGAAGGGCATTTTGGACATTTGAAGCAATAAACACGGATTTCCAACTTTTGATGAATCAATACCAATCTTGTTTTATTAACATATAGACAATAAATATGCTTTTTGAATTATTGGTTTAATGTCACAATCTGTACATCATATTGTATAATAGTTGTATTTGCTGCAACTATGCGTGTCTCCAGTCTTAATGCTGATAGCATTGGCTTTTTGCCGTCTCTACTTATTGGCAATACAAGTCATGCAACAGTATTTTATACATTTCACTGTTGTTGTTTGGCTTGAATTTAAAAGGTGTATTCAACATGTAAATGACGTTTGGCTTAAATTTCAACGTGATGGACATTCAGAGGATGTTGCATCCAACCAAAAATATTGTGAAAAGTAACTCACCATGTACTGCTCTGCCATATATTGTTCGACTTTTATTCTATTTTATTCAACTCGCTCAAGGGACCTACTAAAGTCCTCATTTAGAACTAGCACACACCGCTAGCCGAGAGAACTAAATTCATATTAGGAAATAGATAACGAAGACACTAATCCATTCGGTTTCTCTAAACAGAAGAGTGCCCGCTTTAGGTGTTCTGCAGGACAGGACCTGGTTCATTTCTTAGATGCCAGACTTTACCTAGTGGCTTTCTATTGACTGACGCCGTCAAGTGCGGACACTCTACCAGCTTTCCAGCCCTGCATTATGTGCAGCGAGCTCATATGCAGCCATCACTGACGAGTGCCAGGCAAACCAAGGACTTACCGGCTGAATCGGACAATCCAGCCTTAATGTAATACTTTTGGTACGCGACTCCACGGCTGGACCTGAGACGGAGTTAGAATTTCCAGGACTGGGTCATGGACAGTTAGAATTTCCAGGACTTCACCATGTATTAAGCCAGAATTTCTAAGACTGGGCCATGGACTGAGTTACAATTTTCAAGATTGGACCATGACAGAGTTAGAATTTCCAGGACTTCACCATGGATGGAGTTAAAATTTCCAGGACTGGGCCATGGTCGGAGTTGAAATTTCCGGGTGTGGACCACGAATAGAACTGGAATTATACACAAGATGGAAAATTGAATTCTTTTTGCAATGTTTGTGCAGTTGTGCTGGAAGCCTTTAGGCGTAATATGATTAATCAAAATCAATTTATCATTGAACACTCTTGAAGGGACACATTTTGTTGCTTCCTCTAAGAGCCTAGAAGAATTTGGGTGGAGAAATTGCTTTGATAAGAAAAGCCAGTGACTGCTGCTGGTGACTGGAGGTGGTCAGGTGGTCAGGGCTCATCCTGAAGATGAGGTATTAATACTTCTATAGGTAACATTGAAAGAAACCAGATGGAATGGACTTAATTAATCCAGCAGCAACAAAACTTAATTATTAGAAACAGCGCTTATCATTTTATTTTCACTGTATTCAGAATTCTCTAATGTCAATATAATATTTTGGAAGCTCATATCTTTAACTTTTTTTAAATGTTATTGAAATGAACTGTTTTGTTGTTTTGCCGTAAAATAGTTATGATTTTATTTTTATACTCTGGTAAATTACGTTTGAACGCACGGATGTTTTGTCTCTGGTATGCTCGCCTGAGAAGACTATATTTTCTGGCTCATTTCTATCTTTGGACAAAAAGATCGTTTCAAATAAATTTTTCTAATGTGTAGCTTTCCAAAGTGCATGAGTGTGTTGAGCACATGCATGTTATTAATACGATGGATTAAATAGAATATTTCATGTTGTAGCACGTATTAATTAATACTTGAATCTGTAAACTACGCTGGAATTTGTAGCATTTGTGTTCAATTTTCATGAAACTAGCCGGACTATTAAAGAGGAAACAGTTAATTTTTTCTATGATTAATAACAAAAATATTCTCATTACCCCACTTTTGACTTGAAGCACCAAAATTGAAATTAAAATTGAATACTTTGCATCCTGCCGAAGTTTTCATAACCACGTTCACACTGCAAGCAATCGTGGCTAAAATTCTCATTCATTCACATGCTTCTCTCTCATTGGATGTCCTCGTCAAGCGCAAACAAAAACTGCGATTTTATGCTTCTTTACTCAGTTGACAGTGACAAAAATTTTTTTGACGAAGCAGTCATGGGGTGTGAATTTTACACTCGTTTGTAGGTACAGTCTTAAATTTGCTTTGTTATTTATTGCCGACATGCGGTAGGTAACTTCTGTTTCCTGCTGTCCAATAGTGTCGGTGAAAAGATAATATTTACATTTATCGCTCACTTATTCATGTAGAGCATGCAGTGAAATTATCTCAAAGGAATTATAAACTTTTTGGTCAACGATGTTATGACGTATAAACACGAATTATTAATAAATCATGATTTTACATGCTCGTGAGTTCATGATATTTGATGAAATGTTAAACACAAAATGCAAGCTACATCAGATTGATTTGTTTTGAATAATTATATGTCTTCAAAATGTCAAAATTAAAATCGTAGGATTAATTTATTGTTTTAAACAATTTAACCTGACCAAATTACCCTCTTGTTCGTTTACTTGCACACGTTTCTGGCAATGAAGCTCAATTGAAAAGACTTTAAAGCGTTATATTTTACGATCAACTCATATTACTGCCGAATCATCATAAGTAACACGCTTATTAGTAGCAAATGCTCATAACTAAAAGCAGTATAACTGATTATGAGTTACAACTGTAATTTAGGTAAAGCATTTTTGCTCTAATAGCTGCGTATTGTATAATTATTGCTATGGATTCTAACTCCCTTTATGCATCACAGCGGCGTTACCATGAATGTACCGTACGTAACATCGATGCTTGTAGACTGAGATGAAATGATGTTTCTATGTTTTTTGCTTAGAAAGGAAGAAAGAAAGCGACAGAAGTGATTGTCCGGGAATCGCCCCCTGAAAGCCATGCAGGTCGTTTTCAGAAGAAGAAAGCGAGTTTCGTAACAGAAACATTAGTCAATATAAAGCACGCTTATGTACACGTACAGCTGCATATGACAGCACTTCAGATATATGATGGAAACGATACAAGAGTATATAGTTTTGAGACGACTCATGAGGAGATTCACGCAGGCGTCTTTACCAACTTCAATTTGCTGGATAATTAAGCGGAGAGATCCGTGGAAGGAAAGCAGACGAAACTACGGACGGTAAATCGATTTTGGGGTACTGATTTTCTGCGCCGAAATTCTCTGTGTAATTACGAGGGACCACTTTCTGTAATCAAAAGTTTTTTAGGCGGGCCTTTTAGTGGCAGCGGCCGGAGAAAGTTGAGCTCGAACATATACCCAGTGAATGTCCATAGCATTCTGGTAACTGAGGGCTAAACGTGCACAGCATTCTGGTAACTGAGAGCTGAACGCGTACAGCGTCTGGTAACTGAAGGTTAAACGTGCACAGCATTCTGGTAACTGAGTGCTGAACGCGTACAGCGTCTGGTAACTGAGTGCTGAACGCGTACAGCGTCTTTTAACTGAGAGCTGAACGTGCAGAGCATTCTGGTAACTCAGGGCTGAACGCGGCAGAACTTCTGTCACGTTTACATCATCAACAGCGTTGATGATGAACCGGTAAATCAGGGGAAGGCATTTTAGTTAGAGGATTATTGGTTGCTGAAGAATTAGAGACGGATTACCGCAGTGCTAACGTTTCAAACCCAGTTAGACGTGGGTTATTCAATTAAGTGTGTCTTTGAGTAACAAAAAGAGAATGGTACATTTTTAAATAGACATTTTGAGAAGAATAAATACAAATAAATGTTTTTATATTATATCAAATAAGAATATTTATTCAAGTCTGTGAAACTACGAGAGGGTTTTTGTACTCTGGAAAATAAAACCCGAAATAATAACTAAAATGTATTCATATGTGCATTGTTAAGTAAAGAATTGAATAAATATGAGACCCAACCTTTACCTGGGGACAAATATTAATGTGTTGGAGAAATCAGTTGCTTACTTTCTGTCTGAACATATATAGGTATATATTGCAAAAAGTAATTGAACATTTTCTTAAACAGTCTAGATAAATTTCAATACTCATTCTTGATCTACTTTAACAAACTGACTAAAACTTAGCACAAGTAGAAAAATAATAAATGTTTGACGTATTAATTCTACAAAGAAAAGAAAGTTATTTATGATGAAAAATAAGAAATTTTGCTAGGCAATGATGTTGCTATACAGAAACTCAACTCGATGATTCTTGCTACGTACATCAAATGAGTAACAATGGCTTATTCAGATGCGGGAAATAAAATATTCTCTAGGGAACGCAAAAATAGCGAATACGGCATGAGAATACATACATTTCTTCATATATGGAATTTATACTGTGAAATAACAGTTAAACAATCACCTGATACAAGACCTGTAATTTCTGTTATTACTCTCATCTCAAGTGACGAAGCTTCTTGCTCAACATGAGGAAATAATCCTGAATGTCCACGGACACAAGCAGAGTGTCGTAACTGTCCGTGGATGTACGACACATTCAACGCTCGTACGCGTGAGCTGTGACGTATAGCTGACAGAACGCACGTTAATGTGTTATTGGTGTTGGTTGGTGTAACGCACCTTCATTTGCGTCTGTAGGTGTTGCGTAAGCAGAGGAGCTGGTCGAGTTGAGATGCGTGAGTGTTCAGTGATGAAATATTCCCAAGGATGAGCGCCAGTCGGTAGCAATTTGAAGAATAACGCATAGATTTGCCTTATTTATGTGAGCTAATTGCAATATCAATTGTAAGCTCGTATGCTTGCACAGACGCTATGGGAGTATGACGCACCGGAAAAATTGATTTATGTCATGGAGAATCTTTTATCCTCTATATGAGTCCTGTTTGACAGTCCAAGTCACGCAGCAGCGAAATATAATTTTTATTTGACTTTCGGTGCAAAAGAACGAAACCTCCGGTAGTAATGGGAGCAAGGATATTCTGTTGAAAATTTGAAGGAATTTATCGAAAACAACTGAATGAATAAAAATTAATTTCATTGTGGGATGTATGCAATAATAGTACAGGGTGTTTCAGAATTAAGACAACGAACATTTTGGTAGGTTTATGAAAATTCAAGTGCGCAATTTTAATTTTAATGGTTTAACTCAAGGATGAATAATAAGCAAACGATACAGTGTTGCATCTATTCGATATAACCACCCATATTATGAACTACAGCTTTAAGTCTATTTACAAATCCATCCCAAGCGGCTCGTATCTGTTCTTGTGGAATTACTTCCTATTCCCTTTGTAGTCTTGCTTCGAGGGACTCGAGAGAAGTGTGAGGGGTAGCTAAGACCTGTGTCTTCAAAATGGACCAGATAGAAAAGTTCAAGGGATTGAGGTCAGGGCTTCTTGCTGGCCATACATCTTTGTTTATGAAAGATGGAATATCCCTCTGAATCCAGGTTTGGTTTACGTTGGAGCCATGTGATGGTGCTAAATCCTGTAGAAGACTCCATGGTGAACCCTTAAAATGTTCTGTAGCCCATGGTAGCAACTTTGATTCCAAAATAAGGAAAATGTACCGTTCTGAGTTCAGTTTGATCCCACAAGACACAAAAACAAGAGGAGATCTTCCTGTGGCTGTCGCAGCTGCCCAAACCATGACAGACCTGTGCATTTTGACGTCTCGTAGCAATCCTATCCTCGACTGAACTTGAGGAACTCCAAACTCGGTCGTTCTGATGGTTCACAACTTGCTGAATGTCATTTTTTTCTCATCTGTCAACACCAAGTTTGGGAGTGTGCCTTGAGCTATCTCATTAAGGATGTGACGACTTTTTTCAGCCCTCATTTTCTCATGATGTTCAATAAGCTCATGATGTTTTATCATTTTGTAGGGTTCCTTTCTCAGATCGTCTTTCAACACTCAATACATTGAAGTTTTGCAAACACCGGCTTCTGTAGTCAGTTTTTGATGGGATCGACGTGGGTTTCGACACAACTTCTCCTGCGAGTTTTTGATGATTTTTTTCGTCCAGCGTCGTTCTGGTTTATCAGAGGTTGTACCAGTCTCCTTAAACTTTTTAACAATCTTCCAAACAGTTGAACGGTTCATTTTTAACATTTTGCAGTTGATACGTCACTCTTGCCTTCTTTGTGGAGCTCGATAACGATATTTCGATCCACAGCCATTATACCTATAAGAATGAATTTAAAATTTAGACACTTGAAATAGAAAGATTATCTTACTACCTTCAAAATAATATAAGATTTAAAAAATCAAACATTGATTTTAAATGATTTATTTAATATGCAAAACTGGTTGCCTTAATTTTGCAACTCCCTGTAAATTCTTTAAGAACGAATTCAACGTTTTTAACACCGTACCAGAATTTTCCTCACCCCTTTATTATCATAATTTTTTATTTTCATTGTTTTAAATGCCATTGTTATCAATATGATTTTATACTGAATACCAAATGTAATATTATTTTCAACTATTTACACAGGATCATGTAATTTTATATTTTCCGTGCTAATTATTGTCATTATGACTACTATTTCATTAGAAGTATTATGATTACTGTTCACATTATCACTATTATTCACTGAAATGTGCAAACGTAAGTCACTGTTTCGGCCATCACACTAGAACTCTCCTCATTAAGTCTAAACTAACTAAATTCATTCAATTTCCTTCTCGCCAAAGTCATGGTCCACACGATGTGGGTATTGTACAAATGTTTGTATTCTTTCCCTAGTTGTGAGCAAGGCTGTGGAGTAGGTTATCTGGAGCAGCTACACACCAGCCTGCCTATTGGACCCCTGGATGTGGTTACCTGGCATTCGACGGCAATCGTATCATCAGGATCTTTATTTGGCTACTCAGTATTATTGTAACTATTATAATAGTCGTCATCATAGTCATGTCACTGCATCACTTTATGTCACTACTCAGCATCATTGTAACTATTATAATAGTCATCATTAGAGTCATGTCACTGCATCACTTTATGTCACTACTCAGCATCATTGTAACTATTATAATAGTCGTCATTAGAGCTAGTGCAAAGCTCCGATAGCAAATGCTGAGAAATATTGGAGCTGAAAATATTTTATTCGCAGTGATCTTCAATTTGTGAGAAAGTAGCATGCTTTTACCCACATGTACTATAGCGTACGAGTATTTGTATTATAGTTAGATGACATAGTAAAATATAATTTAATATAATATAATATAATATAATATAATGTTATATAATATAATATAACATAATATAATACAATATACTATAATGGTATATAATATAATATAATACAATATAATATAATAAAATATACTATAATGTTATATAATATATTATAATATAATATAATGTAATAAACCACAATAAATAATTATTTAGCATGATGCAGAACAATTGAACACTAAACGGCACTAAAGTTAGGACTAGTTAGCAATGACCAATCACAGCTCTGCAGCGGAGGAAGCGCTGTGATTCGCTGAGACAATGAGGTTGGTGGTACAAACTTATTGTGCGGAGTGTGCGAGAATGGTGATGTACACAGGCAGAACTGAGGGGAACTGAGGGGAGCTGAGGGGAACTGAGGGGAACTGAGGGGAACTGAGGGGAACTGAGGGGAGCTGAGGGGAATCTCCAAACTGTGGACTGACAGAACATGGTTCACTTTACAACAATTTATTATATGAAAACATATAGACGAACTCATGATTAGAAGCTTGACTTTTAAAACTTGAACAGCAACTTCGAATTGATGTTATTCGTTATGAATGTCAGTGAAGACATACACCATGCCTATATAATCCTTACAATTGTTATATTATTAAAGGCAAATAACGTTTCGACCATGAACACTGCATATGAATTTTTTTCAACATGAACAATGAATTTTAAAGAAGACAAAGAATTTGAGAAAGTGGCAATGTATTCTGAATATAAAATATTTATTTTAGACATGAATTAATGCGTATCTTGAATAAGAACATCGCATAACGAATATGAAGAACCTATGACGAACATGAACAAAGTATTACGAACATGAGCTACGCATGACGAATATGGACAACACATTACGAACATGAACCACACATAACGAATATGAACAATTAATACTAATATGAAGAACATATGACATAAATGAACAACGTCTTTGAATATGAACAACTTATGATCAACACGGATGATGCATTATGACTACGAACAAGCGTATTCCCAGCAAGCAGACTTGAGGTACACAGAGCCTAGCACCATGGTGTGGTCAACAGACACGTCTTCATGGGGTGGCTTCATGCAAGTCAAGTGGTCAGTATCTGGGATAAGGCAAATTGTTGTTTTTCTTATGTTGTGATATTGGTCAGCATTCATGTTTTATGTTAAATAAAAATTAATTAAAGAAACATGGAAATTTAGGTTTGTGTGAAACGAACATTCGAAAAACATCAACGAATACGTGGAAGGCCTGGTGAAATTAAACATCCTATTTTAATTAGGACATTGCTTCAGATTTAGGTTTTCTAGCCTTTGAATGCCTTGAAACCCAGCCATGATGTTCATTGAAATCGATCTCTGCCAAGCGGTAGAGCAGCTTGGCATTATGTAGACAGTACTCGATTTGAGGAAAATGTGGTGAAGAAACAAGGACTGGCAGGGGAAAGCACTTGTGAAGCACGATTGAGTGCGAGACACTATATAAAGGCTCACTCACAACCCAGAGCACTCAGTCTCAAGCAGGCAACAGTAAAAGAGCGACATGGCTTCAACGCACAGACTTCTCGCAGCTCTTCTTATTCTTGCGGTATGAAATACGTGCTTTTCTTTCGTTGATTTTATCTTGTTTACATTATGACAGTAGTAAAGTATAAGTTACCTAGAATAGTTTCGAATTGATGGTTGTGATAGGAATGATAAACATTGGTATGGTTTTTCTATTATTGGTAGTGGAATAAACTTGAGCTATATTATAGGTACCAGTTTGGTGGTATGTTGAGGTTTTCACCTGGAGTAATCGATGTGAGGTTTCACTTCAGCTGTAAGACTCACCTGGGGGGAGGAATATAATTACAGGAATCTCTTCTACAGACTTAATTTGAACTCTGGAAGGCTGCATGCAATATTATAAATTGGGTCATTTTTTATAGACGGATCAATTTTATTCCTATAAATAGTTAAATAAGAATCGAAGCATTGTATTTTAGGTTTTTAATCTTACGGGCAATTATGAAGGAAATGTTATCTGTCCACATTTAAAAGCCTAACTTACTCTTTCCTTGCATCATCAAACTTGTATTTGAACACCTGATATGTGTGACCAAACCTCAATCCATGTCCTGCCTGCATTCTAAATGGATGCAGAATGTTTGCATGGAGTATTATAAAGCACTGGACGGCAGCTGGTGGTTGCCCTCTGCACGCCAACACTAGGCGCTCTGACCAGCATGTGTTTGCATGGAACAACGGAGCTGTTTTTATGAAGTCCTTGTTGTCCCTTTTTATTCAATTCTACGTTAGTGGTATAAATGGAGCTTTTTTGCCTGTGTAGCTCTGAGCAGCAGTTCTTAAAGTTCCTGCCTTGTTGAGGATTATTTTTTCTGAAATCAACCCAGTCCATTTTTCAAGCTTGGGAATAGTCATGTACGTAGATTTTATCACCTTATGTTCACTGATGATCAGTCGAAAGATATTTAGCGACTGAAGATGTCTTCAAAATTAAAAAGGAAACGTGATCCGTACTTTAAGCAAATCAGCTTCAACATTACGTATGAACAAACCTAGCAAGTTTTTGCTGAATGTCGTCCAGGTGTTAAAGAAACATTTTACCAATATTGTCCCTTCATTCCAGTGTTAGACAGTGAAGAGTTTCGAAGAGATTATTCAAGTGCGAGCATAACGACTTGCACAGAAAATATCGACTTACATAGGAACATAATGACTTACCTGCTCAAGTGTGCATACGACCAGGCTAATTGACGGTACACTTGCCTAACGAGGGTACACTTGGCTTATGAGGGTACACTTGGCTTATCAGGGTACACTTGCCTAATGAGGGTTCACTTGCCTAACGAGGGTACACTTGCCTAACGAGGGTACACTTGGCTTATGAGGGTACACTTGGCTTATCAGGGTACATTAGGATAACGATGGTACACTTGCCTAAGGTGGGTGCATTTGGCTAACGAGGGTACACTTGGCTGATGAGGATACACTTGGCTTCTGAGGGTACACTTGGCTGATGAGGATACACTTGGCTTCTGAGGGTACACTTGGCTTATGAGGGTACACTCAGCTAACCAGAGTATATTGCAGATCTTGGGATCACAAGTAAATACTGCACCAATTGAACAGTTTCTATCCATGAACAACACCTTAGTTGTTTTTAGTAGGATAATTCATGAAATTTTCTTTTAAGCCAACGCTATTGCAAACTTTAGAATTTTTTTCTTAATTATTCCAGATAATTTGTGAAATTTTGTGGCAACTTTTCAATTAATTGCAGAAGGAATAACGTCCTATTTTCTTGATAATTCTGTTGACGTCCATTTTGAAGCAGTCAACTCAAAGCATATATTTTTATTAAACATACAAGCATTCATTAAACTCAGATATAATTTATGATTTTCAGCTACAACGCTACAGTTGTTTTCTATTTGTAAACCTTGACCCATGACTCTTATATATGAGCGGTTCGTTGTATCACTGATACCGTCCGAAAACGTTGCGACCGTCCGGCGTCGTGTTTCCGGTGAATCGCGGTATGTCGTTCAGGTGCAGCGCCATCAACAACGATCTCATCGCGCACGATAGACTGCGAATCGAAGTGAAGCTTTTTGCTACAGTCCAATTTCACGAGAGAAAGTCAGTTGTGCGTCCAAGCTACAATCGCTTCTACCAAAAGAAAGTCTTTCATTGAGATCACGTCCGCATATTTTGGTCACATTTCACGGGTTTTACGCTGAGAAGAAAAGTTTTCAGCGTATGTGTATGAAACACTGGAACTTGAGCATCAGCTCTTTCCTAATATTGGTAGGACAGAATCTACTCAGACAATTTATACTTACTGGGGTCAATTATACATTTAAAACATGCAACCGGACTTGAAAGCTGCTCACGAAAATTCTAAACTGGAGTTTTTTCTTTTTGATTTCAAATATAAACAGATGGCAGGTTTGCACTTACGCAGATGTAGACACATTCATTTCAAGTATTATTTGAGTTGTTCGTGGGCTTCTTGCAGTTATGAAGAACAAGAGTTGTGCATAATTGAAAATTAATCTGTAATTTACTATACTGCAAGAATTCAGTATTTTTTCTAGTTAAATATAGCTGTACTAGACAGTTCCCGTGGAAATTCCACGATTTAGAGATGATTAATTCGAAATTATTATAAGGACTAGTGTACCCAGCCGTCAAAAATGACGGCAGAGATTTTGTGATAATACCCGTGCCATCAAAAATGATGGCAAATACTGTTGGAAAGATATTAAATGAAATTACATATAAGAACGCAATGCAGTATATTTAGTTTTATATATATACTTACAAAGGACACTAGTTTTGATTGAGTATTTCTTTAATGACAACATTCCTGGTAAAAACTAAGACAGTGATTTACTGCTGCAATTGACTCTGCAATTCGTGTCATATTCGGGTACAATGTACCCGAATCATAGGGCAATTCCTCACCGAACTCGGTATCCACGATATAGACTCGAGTATATAAGGCTCTGGATCTCTCTAATTTTTTGAAAGTGACACAAAACTTATAAATAAATGAATCTATAAATAAATAAATATATAAACACACAACGGTCATTCTTAGTATTAAATTAGATGAATGTATTAAAGATCTAAGACGAATTATTGTGTTTTAAATAAATACTTTTCATTAATGTATACAGAACTTCTATTCTGTATCTTATCTCCTGATAACATGGCCTAGATAGTACCCGTTGAAATTACTTGGTTTAAAAGTGATAAAATTAAGGATCTATGAAACAAAATACGTATTTTAGTTTTACCCGTGGTACTATCATAATCTGAATATTTTTTATGAATGTATACAGAACTTCCACTCTGTACCGTATTTACCGATAACATAGCCATAAAAGAGAAGAAAGCTGATAACGGAAAAAATAGCGTGTTTTACAGTGATCCGGCAGCCTTTGATCTCCACAATACAATGCTTGTAATACATGCATACCCGTTCTGATCTCAGTTCAATAATTTTTCTTCAGTAATAGATAGGAAGTAATGGGACGGACACACACAGGTACAGAGGGAAAGAGAGAGAGAGGGAGGGAGAGAGATGGAGATACATAGTCGGTTGTATATGTAGTACAGTCGGTTATATATATAGTCGGTTATATATGTCGATTATTGATATTTTCTTCGTAGTGTTTACAAATACACTTTATTTGCAAATCCACAGAAGTACTGGATAGTAACATTAAGTTTGATGGATGAGACGGATGAGTTACACAGTTTGATGGATGAGCTTGCCACATGGAATACAAAGCGTGTACAAGTCTTCCAGTCTCACTGCAGTTTCTAGATTTGTAGGATCGTGTGCTGGATGACACTCGAGCTTATTGTCTATCAATTAGTTTCTGATTAGAGGCATAATTTTTTTGTGAATCAAGTTGATTAAAAATGAGGAAAAATAAATAATTTTGTAAATATTTTAATATGAACGTTTCGAGCCTAGGCTCAATTTTATAAAAAAATTGGAAACAACACAATGGGAAATAACTAGATTCAGTCAAAATAGGCACCCCGAAATATTGACACCTTGTCAAGCTCCAAAAAACTTAATAATTGAAATGTAGCTAAAAAATTGTGTAGTCGATGAACTATTGTGCACGGATTTGTACTCTGCATTTCACTACGACAGGACAGCAACTTGTGGCCTAAGGAGACTCCAGATTTCGAAAGTTAACATTTGCAAAGCACGAGTCAGTAATTTCAAATTCATTAGTGTTAATGAAGTAACACTAATGAATTTGAACTATTAGTGGTGTGCAACTATTAGTGCACACATGAACTATTAGTGCTGAGCTCTTTAGAATGAGTGTGAAAACTAGGCAAGGAGTTGTACCCAGGAATATTGTTTTGTCTCATGCCGATGTGCTGAGGATTTGAGTTCTGACACAAAAGCTTGCTAGGAAGAAGAGAGTTGTAAAGCACACCTCCACAATGATCCTCACAAGTAGGTTAAAAATTTGGGTTAAATTATTTGAATTTATAGAACCATTGAAGCAATTGAATATCTGTCGGTGGAGTTAGGATTTTATATTATAAAACTATCGAAAGAAAAATGATTTTGTTTAGTAAAACGTTAACAGCCTCAGCGATTCAATATCTATTATATATACTTTGTATTATGAAATTTGTAGAGGTTTTAGAGTTTCAACTCTGGTTCATCCTTTTTCGTTATTTTGCTGATTGCTTCACTCATTTGGAAAATTCTAAAATTTAAATCGATGAAATACGTAACAAATGTCGTAAATATTATCGTAGCTCGTATTCGCCTTCCAGGAACACATAGGACAGAAGTTTAATTTTACAAGTCGCTGAGAAAAAAGAAAATTTCCCTCTAATTTTCATGCACGGCCGTTAAGCTGTTAGATGATATTGCGTTCAAGTCATTAGTCAAAGAACCGCTAGGATATTCCAGTGCCTGTAACCCCGATAAATATATTTTTTGAGAACCCTTTATGTATTTTTTATGGTTTGGGTGACGAGACTCTTCTAAACTTCCCTCTAGGCTCTGGTTAGTCGCCAAAATGTGCCGAATTATCGTTCCTGTGATATGAGAAGCTTTAGTCTAATGATGAGTCGACGAATTTGTGCCGATCGTTACCACCAAAAGCGGCAAAGACTCAATAAACTTTCTCTTTGGACCCTCTTTGTTCGAAGAAAGGCGTCTGTGAGTAAGCAAAATTTTTTTTCAAATAGAAAGCTTCTGTTGGATCATTACTAACTACCGTCTATCGCTAGTGAGCTTACCCTGCGGAAGTGTTATAATAAAGCTTGGCAAGATTGAGTTTCTGGCTTTATGTAACGAAAAAAGATACTTCAAACCCAAGTTTTCTCCGATCATTCTGTTCATCACATGCGGGGGTCTATATGTACAATCGGTCGCCACTATGTCCTAATTATTTTAAAAAATGCTCATAATAGAACTCCTTTTCTGTGTTCCTGCATTTCTTGTGAAGCGTCTTAACACTCAGAAAGTCATTAGTGGTGGCTAATGTGATGCACGATGGTCTGAGGACGCTGCTCGTCCTAGTGGCAAAACAGTTCACGTTTCAGCGATGACCCACTTCTCGACCGTTGACAGGCGGCGGACATTCTTTAGTAGCAGTGTGCATAACCCTAAAGTTTCACCGCCGCTGTGCGTCACGTCGTTGTCTGTGTTTATGTATGCATGAGCAGACCACGTAATTAACGTCTACGATTCCGCCAAGTTAATTATAGCTCATTGTGAAGCCATCACCTCTCATTTATATACTGCAAACCAATTCTGTTGAATGAATTTCAATTTATTACAATCGTGACTTCTATATCTTGAACTATACGTCTTTACTTTACTGCTCACCTGTTAATTTTACGCTTCATTTTAATTCCTCTTCACGGCAGGCTGTAGCACGCCCGTGAACAGCAGCCACACACTAGGCCCATGTATTTAGTGCTTTTACTATAAAACAAATTTCTTAGTGTGTGCAATGTCTTTGTTAGTTTTCGTAATGAACAATACAACGCCACTGGCTACGACAGGAATATGTTGAGGAATATTCTACGTTTTTCTTTGCGTGAAACATGAGAGGATCTCACTCTCAGCGCTACAGCTCTCTGCCAGGCTTACTTATACATCAGCAGAATACAGTCGCTATCTTCTTCAAACATGACTCGTTCATCTGTTTTTCTTCCAATCAACTGTTTAGAATTGTTTCTTAGTTAAAACTAAGTTTTTGAGGGTGTTCTAAAACGCATAGTGACAAGATATGTGTGTCATTAATACAATATGTACAGTATATCTATTACATGTACATAGTGATTCCAGTATTACTTAGGAAGTAACCTCATTACCACTTATGAAGTATTCTCATCATTAGTAGAGTCTTTCCAATACCTCTAATAAACTATCTCTTTATAGCCACATATGAAATACTTCCATCGTTGCATCAAGCATATTTCTATCACCATGAAAAATAGCATGATCTTAAACATATAAATATGTTGTTATTCATCGTTTGTGTTCTGTTTTGTTGAGCAGGTTGCATCAGCTGCCGCGCAACCCAACTTGTGAGTTTGACTTGTTGCGAAGAGAGGAAATTTTTTTTAAGTTTTAATGCACTGACACCCAAAACAGAATGACTTCATCATGGTTTTTATCGCCTAACTCCTGGACTGTGTAATGAAATATTGGTTTCATTTGCGTTGATTAGAGTTCAAATGTTATCGAAAATTGAGAAACGTTTCAAGTAAAATCTTTGTACAGCGAAGCTACTATGAATATGAATGTTTATGAACATGAACTATTGTGAACACAGACTTTCATGAATATGAACTATTATGAACAATATTATTCCACATGAACTGTCATGAACTTAAATTTTTATGAACACGAACTATCATGGACACGAATGTTCAACAACATGAACTGCCATGAACATAAACTGTTATGAACACGAACTATCATGAACACAGACTTTTACGAGTTCAACAACATGAACTTTCATGCTTATAAACTATCATGAACATGAATTTTTTTGAACACGAACTGTCATGAACAATAATTTTCATGAACAAGAACTATCATGAATATTAATGTTCATGTTAAGCGGCATACGACGGAACACGTTGCTTTATATTCGAGTATGTAATCTTATTATGTGGTAGAAAATCAAATTTTGTTTATGGCAATAAGTTGTACGAGAATTTCTGAAATGTTATTGATATATATACTTGATTTTGAACAATAGTAGATTTAACTGAACGCATCACTTAGTGCGATTCGATCAGTCATTTTTCATATAAATGCAACGACATGTCATTTAGTTACTTGCACAAACCATTTTTTTCTTTTAAATAATTATCTAATATTCTTGAGCTTGTTCTATGTCTAGGTTCGAATGTTACTTCTCGATAGAAATGAATGAGTTGGTAAAAATTATTTTCAGAGAAACTCAGTTTTTGAAAATTGCATAAAAAACTTATTGCATTTTGGATACTTGGTAGCTAATGCGATTTTGTTTCTACACTAGATAATTTCATGGCTGACTATGATATTCCTTCAAGATATTTTCTTCGTTATAATGCTTGAATCTACTCTCCAGGGCTGGATTCGAGTGTCCCGAGGAAGGACGATTTTCTAACCCCATCGATTGCACGAGCTTCTACACCTGCTTGCTGGGGGAGGATGGAGAATTTATCTCCTCAAAAGGCTCCTGCAAAGGCTATGCCTTCGACCCAGAGAGGCAGACATGTGTATCACCGGATAAGGTGAGGATTTCTACGGCAGCTACGCCTATAATAATTATGCATATGTCCAGACGAGCTCTGGTCACGTGTAAGGTGGACCCACAAGGTAGACCTGTCGAGTTGCAAACAGGTCACCTCAACTTATTTGGGCGATAGTAACGAACTTTTTTTCTTTATCTGAGCTGAAATCAAGGTGCCTCAGGAAGTTATGACTTGAAGATGGTTATATAAACATCAGAAAGATGAAAACTTTTAGAGAGGGTGTTTTTGTGTAACTCATGAGTGTTTCACGTCTGTTAGACCTTCACTTTTTTATTCCTACGGCACGTCATCAATGCCTCTCTATTCCAATGTGAAATAAAAGAAACTATATATGTTAAACAGTAGATATACCAGAACGTCAAAGATTTAAACTTGAAATATGACACAAAAACCTAGAAGTTTCAGCACTCGGTCGTGTTCGAGGGAAAAACATCGACGAGTTCAAAAATTGGTGCAGTTTTGTTAAAAAAATGATTATATTGTGATTATATTTTATGGATTTCATGTATTTTGAAAAGAAAAGCTTAAATCTGGGAGTTTTACATAGATTTGAGTGTTAGGTGCTATAGCTTTGAATTACTTTTTAAGAAAAAGAGGAAGAAGCCTGTTCCCAAACACGTGACCAAATTTACAGTTTTCAAAACTTACCTTTAATTAGGTTTGATTCGATGGAATTCATTTGTATTTGTGGTCACATTGATAGCAAATGCTTAATATCAGTTGGATCCCATTCTATTTCCAGCAGCCCTTTATGTAATTAAATAAATATTTCTTTGCTGCAGGTTCCTGGCTGTCATGCTCGAGACTCGAGGCAAATTGCAACGGACCCTCGCTACGATGACCTGTGCGAAATGGACAACTTCGTGTGCTCCGATTGCAAGACGGTCATCAACTGCGTGGACGGTAAAGGCTTCGTTGACTCCTCCTGCCCAAATGACTTCACTTGTCAAAGCCCTGATGCATTCAACGGTACATCCACCTGCTATCCCACAGCTGCAGCCGAGACTGAGTGCAAGTGCACTGAAGCTGGTACTTTCAAAGTAGATCCTTGGAATGAAAATGCTTTCGTGTTCTGCCCCATGGTTGACAGCGATCCCATGGTCCATCACTGTCCTGGAGAGATGACGTTTGACTCTGACTTGCTGGAATGCGTCAATAGTGATGGAATTCCAGCTTGCACTGAGAGTGGAGTTTTTGCAAACCCGATGAACTGCACTCAATATTATACGTGCATTCCGACGTCATCAGGGATGGTACAGAAAACCCTTACTTGTGAAGACTCTTCTCTCATGTACAACGAAGTCACCAAGGAATGTTCAGACCCCTGCTCGTGGCCAAAGTCGACTTTCGAGTGCAGCGCAGAGGGTAGGTTCCCAGACCCAGCCAATTGCGAAAATTTCTTCTTGTGCATTGCCGACCCCAAGAACGAGGGACAGTTCATCCAGTCGCCGAGAAAGTGCCCTCCAAATTACATCTGGGATCCTAAGGCCCCCAATGGCGGACACTGTGCTTCTGTGAATGATGAAAAAACCACTAAGTGTACCCCTGTCACAGACAACAAGTGTAACATTGCCGACATCTGCGGCGAATCCACATCCTCGAGTAGCATTACAAGCATAAGAAGCCGCCTTGGCTTCCGTCGTCAAACGCCATTCCCGGCTGCCTTTGCTGAAATGAGGGAGGATCCCATCAAAAATGTCATTCAGCTTCTGAAGGATACCCATAGTGACTCCTGAATGATGGAACTTGGCTGGCGCTCGGTAAATTCTCAGACTGGATCTGCGTCGTTGAGAAGCGAATGATGTGCCAAGAAAGTACAGGTACTAAGCTTTTAGTCTGCTGCTGTCACGCTTCGTAGTAATCTATATGTTATTGCTAATATCATTGATTTGTTTATTTATGTTGTTGATTTGTTGAGATTTAATAAATCAGTTCTTCAGTCTAGATTTCATTTTCCATTTTAGGTTAATTTTCCAGCCATTGTCGAGTTTTTATTATTACAACTTAAAACTCATTCTGCACACGCCATCTTCTTCATTTATAGGAACTCAATACGTATGAAATGAAATCGAAGCTTTCACTGCTTGACTTATTAGGGTGGTAATTGCGTTAACGATTTGCAAAGCGTATTAGGGTGAAGTTTCCTTACGTCGAAATGACTGATGTGAACTCGCATGTCCTAATCAAAACTCAAATATATAAATAAGGAACACCCTGCAGTAAAACTGAAATCACTCCAAAAATTAGTATAAGGTAATTTTTTTTCTTACAATTTAAAATCATTATATCGGAAAATTTGATTGGCTCCACTGTGCTATTTCTTAATTCTGTGGTACCATTTCCCAATAATGATTAACAGTTTAAAATAAATTTCTGAAAGACTGGCCTTGAGAAGTGTAATTAATTGTGAGCACATGATATCCTTGTTTTAATAACTGCTTGAAATACATATTTTTAAACAATTAAATCACAGACATAGCAGTCGTAAAAAAAGGACACATTATGCAGGAACCCATACGATATAACGAAGGATTTGCGCCAATGGAAAGTGCTGCATGGTCTTTTCTTAAGAACATTGTTTGCACACGTGACGTTGGGCGCCAGAAAACAAGTTTAGTTATAGTTACAGCACTGAGGGAGAGTCTGAAAGTGGATTAAGCTGACTGAACGTTCTTACTTAGCACTCTAAATCGAGGAATTTGAAGAGTTGTTCTGGAGAATGCGCTGGGACTAAGCTGAAGTTTGGTTTTAAATTTTATTATCCCTTGAGATGGTACGATCATACGAAGTTCGAACAGCAAGTTCGTGGCACAGCAGAAATTTTGTTTTTATATTAGGATCCATTAAACACGGTAGGCTTCATGATAGTTACAACCCATAATAAAATACAGTGTCTCTTAATTATGTTAGCGGCTTTAACTCTGTCGATAAACGTAAATATTCTCATGTGAATAACTATGATCTCTGATTTTAAGTATTTTCTCTTTTTATGCCATACATTAAGTGAGAAATACAAGATTATAAAACTATAATTTTGTGCATACTTAATTATTAGTTCTTCAGCAAACTTAATAATTTCGAGCATAAAAAATTATACGAATGTAATGGATTTTTTTTTGCAGTATAAGCTCTAGTAGCACATCCGTTATGTTTACGAGTACATTGAATTAGCATCAAATGTCCTGAATTTTTTATAATCACGAGAATACTAGATCATAGGGAAGCTTATTTGGAGGAGAAGTTTCTAGTTCCTCAACCTCAGCCCCTCAAAGCGAGACAACTACAGTGGGGGAAACAAATTTTCGTACATGTTCGTTATTTAACAAATTTATGAATAAAAAAAAGGGATATAACGATGCTATATTTGCACACACATACGTAAACAAGAATATACAAAAGAAATGAATAAATTATAGGAAATGATGAATTTACATACAATTATAAATATTTAGGAGTGAGAAAAGTTTTCGTACAGGAATAAATAATAGATAATTATAATTTAATACTTCGTATTTGCAGAAAAACACCCCCTACACCATGATGTTGCCACCTCCAAACTTTACAGTAGGAATTGTGTTTTTCGGTGCATGGGCTGCATCATCTCGTCTCCAAACATGGCTACGGGAATTTCGTCCGAACAAGTCAATTTTCGACTCGTCTGTCCATAAAACATTTCCCAACAATGTATCAGGTTTATTTTCATGTTCAGAAACAAATTTTAAACGAGCATCTCTATGCCTCAGAGTCAACAGTGGAGTTTTTCTAGGCTACCCAGTGGAGTTTTCCCTATTCAGTTGATAAAGCTCATTGCTGATAGTTCGTAGTGTTCAACTAGTCCCTGAAGCTAATAAATCTTCTTGTTACTCCTTTCTGGTGAAGATTGCGTTATTTCCGATGTTTCCTTTGATTTTCTTAAGAATCTAGGAGGAATCTTGCGTGGTGCGACAGATCTTATTCTGTTTTCAGCAGTTCCTTATATTTTATATCTTTGAATAAATGAAGCAGTAGTAGAAAATGGGATTTGAAGGTTCTCTGATATTTTCCTGTAACTATTACCAGCTTTCCACTGTTCAATAATAAAGATTTTCACGAAATTTGTAAGTTCTTCACCTTTCACCATTATTACGACACTGCTGCACTTCTTAGTGTTGAATGAACCAGCTAATAGTTTGACAACTCAAGGTGACTACTAATATCAATTATTGGAATAAACGAGAAAGTTCTAGTAACAAAAACATCCAAGCAGTATAAATTGTCATCTAAAATCAGAAATTTCTTCAGTACGAATACTTTTTTCGCATTTAAATATTTATAATTGTATGAGTTTAAATTCATTATTCAGAAAAATTCATTCGTTTCTTTTGCATTTTCTTAGTCTATGCATATGCGTGCAAATATAGTATCGATATATGATTTTTTCATCAGAAATTTAATAAGTAAAGAATTTTAACATGTACGAATGTTCGTTTTTCCCCCACTGTATATGCTACCGTCAGTATTTTCCAGTTTGGGCCATGGGGCACTTAAATTTGAATATCATGTACGAGAATTAAATTTAGCTTCTCGGTTTACGACGGAATTACTTCACAAAAGAGTTGTCACGTCCTATGATATATGTTTTGGGCTCTGTAAACACCACTGCAGAAACAATGCATTAGAATGGATCATTACTAGTTTTACTAACAGGTAATTAAAAAAGTCATTGATTATAGAAAATATATAGTTTTAATGCCATTAATAAATACTAATCTATTTATATGTCATAAATATAGGATAAGTAACTTCACAAGTTTAAAAAGTAATCAACAAAATTGAAGAGTTCGAAAGTTTATAGTACATATGCATGCATTTATTCTTAAGTGTTTTTATGCAATCAAAATCAAATGTGCTGTCTGTGGGTTAGGATATCACGTGATTGCTTCTTTCTGGTTGAATTGAATGCCCTTTAAATTTTTCATGAATGCCTCTAGAAAAGAAGCAACAGAACTCAAGTTTTTGAAACGAATATAAGACAAAATATACGCAATAAATACTGTAAACAACACAGTAATAGCAAGAAAATGCGAGAGAAATTACGCTGGATAGAGTCAGCATGTTGACATCACTTGGAAAATTTTTAAATTTTATTTTGTTGTTATCTTCAAAAAATTTCATATGGGCAAACTATAAATGGGAGACAAATTGGCCAATGAATCGCTTTGAATTTAATTGACTGTACATGCAACGTTAATAATATCGGGATACCAATACACTACCAAGTAAACAAAGAGAGGACAAGTATACGTTCTCGATGAAGATGTAGTGGCCATTGTGGTGACTGTTGTGGCGGGAGTGGTGGTGGTGGTGGTAGTAGTGGTGGTAGGAGCTGCGGTGGTGCTAGTAGTAGTGGTGGGAGTAGTGGTGGTAGTAGTGGTAGTAGTAGTAGTGGTGGTAGTAGTGGCTGCTGCAGCTACTAGACGAACTGGAGGCAAAGTAAAAGCAAGTGCAGAAGGTTCAAGGGGCATAGTGTTGGAGTCATGCTGTAAAATGGCGGCGTCTCCAACTTCGTTCAACGATGAGTTTTTGTTCCGCAATGAATAGGGAGGCCGCGAAGAGACCGGAGCGAGATACCGGAAATCAAGGCCATAACACGAGTCATGTTGAGGCATTTCTTCCGAATGCATGCACACCCTGTGAACATTGCTGAATAGTTGACCATGAGGACACCGAATGGCAAGCTGCTGGAAATAATCTCTCCTGTTTGGCCAGAGACACACGTAGAACCAACGGCAATCGTTGGGGTTAGGAAATGTGCCAAACGCAGTGCAAGGAGGGACCTCAGGCGTTGGGGAGCACTCTTCTACGAGTGGATGCAGTTCCTCATCCTCCAGACAAGTCCCCATAGACATTTCCAATGTTCCGAAGCAGTTTATGAAGGCCCTGTAGTCGTAGGGGTCAGGCTTAACGGCATCTCCCTGGACACAAGTGCAGTCAGGGTTGATGGTAGAGCGACACACTCCACCTCCGAAGTTTGGATCGCGGTGACACGTTTCCTAAAAGTCAAAAATTTAAAGACATTCTCAATGACCTTTATCAATAATTGACATACTGCTGATTGAAAATTTGCACAAAAGGGTTGTACAATTTAGGCTTGATCAGAATGTTTAAACTTAAAATTTATTCCTATCATCAATGGGTTACCGGTAACAAAGGAATTGTCTGAACTTACAAAAATGGTATGCATTTGGAATAGTTTTCAAATTGAAATTAACGTCCCTCTTTTCGCATTTTACTTATTTTTTTAATGTGTCTCTTGTTTCAAATCATTTCTTTACTGAAGGCCCAATGATAACCGCTTCAGGAAAACTTCAGGCAGAGGTATAACGTGCAAGGAAGGGAGTTGAGAAAGATAGATCTTTAAAATTACTCGAGTACGCAAACATGTGTACTGGATGAAAAATATTATGGAATAGGAAGTACAATTTAAATGCTGTACTTAACACTTATTTTATAGTTAGTTAGATATTCAGTCACACTGATGTTCCTGCCATTAAAATGTTTAAGAAGAAATGTTTTACATCCTCAAAATTATATTCAGATTTCAATGCAATTATTACGTTAAGCTCAGTGATTCATTGGGACACTAGTATTTCGCCCATGTAACTATAATTATACAAACATTTCCTGTAATATTTTTACCACGTTAAGTGCGAAGTGACCCACCGGTGAGTCACTCAGGTTAGGTTCTGTAATATTTTCAAAGCTTTCTAGTGACTGTATGTCCAAAGTAAAGATTTTCACCGGCTAGGCAACCGCACTTAACGTGTTAAGTTCCCAGTTCACTTTACTAAAATATTTTTAGTTTTTCAGTTACTAAATGCTAAAAGTTAACCTGATTGAACTTTTCTCACCCTTGGATGGTCGCACGTGTAAAGGTAGGCTTCCGTGCCGATGCACATGATCATCGCACCGCAGGAGGCGCAGCTGAAGCGTGTCGTGGGGTCCAGACACTCTCGGTCGTGCTCCCTGGACCGAATGGGCGATGGAGAAACTTTAGGGTAAGCAGTGGGTGTCCCAAGAAGCTGCTCAGATAACGCAGTTAGGTTCAAGGGTCTAGGCGTGGTTGTCGGTCTAGGGTGTCTGGTGGTTTCTTTTGAAGTTTCTAGGCTCGAATTTGTACGAAAAAATGGTTCCTGTTGCTTGTTTTGCTGTTTTTCAAGTTCTGTGAAGTGCTGTTGGTACATATGAAGCATCAGTTCACTGTCAGTTTGGTCAGTTAAACTTTCATTGCTACGAGTTTTGTTAAGGTCAGTAATAACCCCAGCTGTAAAAAATGTGTTGGGGTCAAAATTAGGGTTGAACATGGATTGGTTTGTACTGCTGGGACTTGTAAAATTGTGAATGTTATATTCCGTGTAGTTCTGAATATTTCCTTTTTCTTGGGCATGCTTAACTATAGTTGACAGCTGCTGTAATATATCAAAATTGGGATCAAAAGGCTCGCTATACGAGTAGTTATATAAAGGGAGATTATTCAAAGGAAAATCCGATGTCGGAGCAGTAGTAGTTAAACGCTCATTGAAACCAAATATTCTATTGATGAGGGTCGTTGGTTTCTGAGTACTACTCTTGTATCTTATTTTGAGGTCACTAAATGGAGATTTATCAAGAACATGAATGTTTGAAGTAACATTGTTTGAAGATTGAATTTCTTCTTTCTGAGATTCTAGAGCTGAAGAAATGGCATCTGCTGAATTCATAGACTCAAACTGTGACACATCCGTCACAAATTCCTTGATAATTTCCGTGTCCGAAAGCTTGTTAAACACATTTCCTAAATTCCCTGCAGGGGGAGAAGTTGGATAAAATTGCATCGAGTGAGTGTCATTATCCTCAAGAGGCAAATTAGTCAGAGACTGCACAATGCCATTTACTGACTCGTCGAAGTATATCTCGTCCAATGATATAACAGGAGGAGATACAAATTCATCATCTGTAGTTTGAAAGTAATCCTCATCTATGACTGGGGCATCCGAAGTTAAATTTTGAAGCAAGTTACCAAAATTTTCCTGTAATGGAAGGTAAGTTACTGGAGTTCCAACATCAGGCTCTTCAGTCCGTGATGAGACATCGAGAGGAGTTAAATAGACTGGGGTCTCCGGTCGCTCATCCCATACGAAGGTGGTTGACTTTGTGGTCAGAAGTACAGAATCAATGGGGAGCGGGTGTTTCAAACTGTCAAGTTTGTTGGAGCTTATGACGTTACTAGAATGCATTGAAGGTTTAAAGCGCAGATTTTCAGAGGGATCATCAGTAAGCTTATTATTAGTAAGAGCCCCAGTTGTTATCAAATTTTTAACGTGTAATGTCTCTCTCAAAGGAACGTATTGTCCCGAGTAAAAAGATGTTTTGACTGGGGCTATTATGCTGTCTCTATGAGTTGCGTCAGATGGAGATCTGTTTGTGCCAGACTGTGTCTGTAAAAGAAGTGATTGTAAATTTGATTGAACTCCTATATCGTTGACACCTTCTTTAAAGAAAGAAAATGGATTGTTATCTGACAGGTAAGAGAATGTGATGAGCATTGGGGCTGGAGTTGTTGGAGACATTCCACCAACAAAAATTTCTTTTGACGTAGTCGATCGCGGAGAAAAAGAAAACCGAGAAATACTCTCAGGAGCTTTGTCCCTTTCCCCCTCGAAAGTTTCAAATTCTTCTTGAGGATAAATATTCTCCATTGAAGATGCTTGTCTTGTAGTTCTTTTTTCAATTTGAGTTGCAAATGGAATCGTTCCTGAAGTTGATTCACTGCTATGTATACGGCTGACGGTCAAGTCTAGCTCAGGACGAGCAACTTCAGTACTTAACACTGATTCATAATCATTTTTATCTGGTTCAATTGTTGCAGCAGAAGATCCTAAAAAAGCATTATTAAGATTTAAATAAGAGAGCATTGCAGAGCTAATCGGTTGATTCAGCTGGCCACTTGTTGCCTCTTCCAGTGTTCCTTGACTTTCGAGCGACAGTTGGTGTTTTTTCTTCAAGTGTAAATACGAGAGAGTTGAGATGTCCTCAGAATCATTTTGTTGATTGATTGTTGTATTTTCGAGCGTACCTTTACTTTCAAGAAATGCTTGATGTTTCTTTTTCAAATGTAAATAAGAAGATTCTGTAGTAAAAGTATCTGAGTGGTTGGTCTTAAGAAGTACATTGATAGTTGGCGAAGAATTGACTGGTTCATCAACTTCGACTTTGTTATTAGAACTCACAACGGCCGCTGTATCAGATGACATGTTGTCTGTAATATTAATTGTCGAAGTGCTTAGTAGATCGGTAGAATGAGCAATATCCTCAACTATACCGGCAGATTGTGATGGAACAATGGATTGATTCGTATTTGGCGCTGCATTACTTATCCCACCAACAGATATTTGCATGAAATTACTAGTTTGGTCATTCACGAATGATTCACCACTTGATACTCCAATTGTTTGTGTGGAAAGACTTCCCCCTCCAACTTGATGCATTGAAGATGGCGATACTTCTTGCGAAACTAGCATTGGTGATACTGATGAAGAGGTATTAGATGACAAAGTTCCTAGGATAGGAAGAGTAGATTCAACTAAAGAAGAAGGGGTGGTTTGGGAAGCCTGAGAATTTACTACAGAAGCAGAAGGTGCTGTTTGCCCACCAGCTGTTTGCAAGGTCGAACCTATTAGTGAGGAGGAAGAAATAGCTAGCGAGGAAGCAGTTATTTGTACAGAGGAAGGCAAATCCGGTGGATGCAAAGTAGAAGATGATGAAAATGAAGAATTCTGTGTTAGTAGCGAGGCAGTTTCTGCAGCTAAGGCTGCTTGCATAGATGAAGGGGCAACTTCCGAGGATGAAGGCTCGGTTTGTGGAAATGAGGATCCAGTATCTGGAAATGAAGAAGAGGTCTGCAATGTTGAAGATGATGTCAGTGGAGATGAAGAAATACCTTGTACAGAGGAAAAGCCATCTTGTGAAGATGTAGAGGCTATCTGTGGAAGTGAAGAAGCAGATTGTGAGCCTATAGAGGTAGCCTGTGAGGTTAAGGAGGCAGCTTGTGAGGATGAAGCTGACTGTGAAGTTGACGAAGCAGTTTGTGTAGCTGAGGAGGCAGCTTGTGAGGTTGAGGAGACAGCTTGTGAGGTTGACGAGGTAGCTTGAGAGGTGGACGAGCCATCTTCTGAGGTTGAGGAGGCAGCCTGTGAGGTTGAGGAGGCAGCCTCTGAGGTTGGGGAGGCAGCCTGTGAGGTTGAAGAGGCAGCTTGTGAGGTTGAGGAGGTGGCTTGTGAGGTTGAGGAGGCAGCTTGAAAGGCAGACGAGG
>VCRD01001426.1:108887-135041 GCA_006783055.1 Trinorchestia longiramus
GTTGAGGAGGCAGTTTGTGAGGTTGAGGAGGCAGCCTGTGAGGTTGAGGAGGCAGCCTGTGAGGTTGAGGAGGCAGCCTGTGAGGTTGAGGAGGCAGCCTGTGAGGTTGAGGAGGCAGCCTGTGAGGCTGAGGAGGCAGCCTGTGAGGTTGAGGAGGTTGCTTGTGGGGAGGAATTAGCTTCTCCTAAAGATGATGAAGCAACTTCAGAAGTCGTGAAATTTTCTTGTGATGATGGAAGAGCTCCTTGTAAGTCTGGAAAGTGGGCTTGTGGACTGGAAGAAATAGTCTGTGACGATGATGTTGAGCCTCCAGGTAAGAGAGAAGACAACTCTGTTGTTTGTGAAGATACTGAGGTTGTGTGTGACGAGGACGCGAATTCTTGGGCGAATGAAGAAGCAACATTTGTTGAAGATGCATCCTGTGAATATGAAGCTTCATGTGAGGTTGATGAAGCTGCTGCTGAAGATGATAGGACACCTAAAGAAGATGTAGAGACTTCTTGCGGGGTCGATGGAGGCGACGTCGTTGTTTCATAGGATAAAGAACCGGTTTGTGAAGGTGAGTCAGTGACTGAAATTGAAGATTTTGTTGTTGAGGAAGAAGAGCTTGCTTGTGCTGTAGTAAATTTGTCCATGAACTCCATTTCACTTGTCTCTGAGCCTTGGTTTGTTATAAACATATCACTGGATCCTTCTTCGCCCAGCTGTAGCGAAGATATCATCATGCCCATGCCAGTATCTGGGTTGGAGTCTGTGGTGGCCGCAGTATACGCAGGAGTCTTCCCGGAACTAGAGGGGTTAGATGCGTTCGAAATTGTAGAGCTGTCGACAGTAAAGTCTGAATCAGCATATCCAGGAGCAGAAAAATGGTTCGTAGAAATTGTCGTGAACTCTTGTGATGGAATGATACTCGTGCTTGTGTTGTAAAGGAGTGCTAAGAACTGAAACTTAAGAGGCAAGTAAGAATATTTTACTGTTGTGGAAGTCTCGTTTGAAATTTGCATGGAGTCAGTACTGATGGATGTGCTTTCTGGCGCGACTGTGGATTGTGAATCATCGGGAAAAAAATCTGACATACCATTTACAGGCGACGAGCCTTGATTTGTTGTGGGTTTAGTGACGTTCTCCTCTACGAGAAATGAAGTAGAATTTTCATCTTCATCTGTATTTCCTTGTGATTGATTTCCTTCGTTAGGGACTGCTAAAATTGTTATCACAGTACTATTTCCATATTCTTCATTTTGAAAGTCGTATGATCCTTGGGATGGTTCAAGTGTATCAATAATTGGTTGCAATTCCGTAGCAGAGATTTTATCATCATCTGTTAACATAACCATCTCGAAAGTTGACGATTCAACATCAATTCCGGTTGTTCCATCAAGATCTTCAATAGGGATAATAGTTGCTGAGTTCATAAACTCACTCTCATCCGTGGACAGATTATGGTCCGGAACGGTAATTTGCGTCACCTGAAGTGTTGCATCAGGAGGAATGATGCTGTTAGACGTACTTTCTGTGCCGCCCATATTATTTGAATTCGATGAGATGCCGCTAGTAACTGTTTCTTCCCCATAGACATATGAAATTTCTGTAGTAAAATCATTCTCTGTTGAGATTTCAGTGGTATGCTGTAGTAAAGTAGCATTTTCTGCAGTAGATACACCAACATTTGTAGTATTTTGATCCGATGTTGATTCTGCGTAGCTGGCTAAAACAAGTAGTGTGTTCAGCACATCATTTGTTGCTGATTCTGAACCGCCACTTGAAACTGCCATTATTTCAAACCCTGACAAGCCATTGACTGGAGATGATGTCGTAGCAGGAGTAGAAGAGATGATGAATTTGTCTGGTGCTTCAGTTCCTGATATACTTTCTGGGAATTTTATTTCATTGAAGGATGCAGGGCCATTAATTAAATAATATCCTGACGTTTGGTCAGCAACGTTAGAATCACTGATGGAATTAGGAGAAGTCCCAAATTCTGAGCTGTCCGGAGAACTCACTGTTATCGCGTCAATTCCTACTGGAGTTATAAATAATTGGCTAGTTGTTGTACTTGACATGGTCGCTGCAAAAGTTTCTGCAGACATCGTAGACTCTGTATTGGCTTCGCTCAATGTAGATTCTGAGATACTATCCGATAAATTCGGTTTTGCTGGCATTTCTACTAATACTGGAATATGATTTTTAGTTTTATTCAAGTACTTTTCTTTCAAGTGTAAATACGAAGTTGACAATACTTGTGGGATAGGGGTTACGTGATCACTATATTCGGTATCTTGAGGTCCTGAAGTTGGTTGTTGAGTTTGCACAGAGCCTTTGTACTTTTCTTTTAAATGAAGATATGAAATTTGAGACATAGTTGGTTCCTCAGAAAGTTCAGACGAATTTGTTTGGTCCGTGATGAAAAAAGCATCAGTAGTAGCGGAAGTTACATCTGATGTGGAAGTGTTGGAAGATGTACTTAATGAACCTTCTGATTGATTCACTGTAGATTCTAGTTGCGTATCATCAGTAGCTAATACTGGATATTCCAAAGTAGATTCTGAAATATTTTTTCCTTGCGGAGGATCGGTTGCGTATCGGTTTTTGAGGAAAAGATATGAATGGGATGTTATTTTATTCCCATTATTATTTACGGTATCGTGAAATGGGAAAGAATTAGAAGCGTCCGATTGTTTAGCATCATCTTTTGTAGGTAAATTAATATCAGAATTGTGGTTTGCCTGAATGATGTGTTCAGCTACACTGCTGGGTTGATTGAGGGGAATGTTTTCAGATGGTTGAGACAGTATCCAAGAATTAGACAACGAAGATTGTCTGTTACTTGCTAAAGTATCTGAGTTTCCATCAACCCTAGTTAATACTATTGAGGAAATGGATGAGAGAACTGGTGCTTTTACAGGTGGTTTAATGGAGAATGATTTCAAAGGGTATGGTGCTCGAAAAGGCACTTCAGCAATTGTACTGTGACTTAGCTTTTGTGTATTGGTCATATTTATGGTTGAATATTGCGCTTCATGTGGCTTCTGTGGTGATAACTTTTGAAGTAGCTGGATGTTTGTTATTGGCTTAGAAGTCAGAGATGATCTTACACGGAGTGTACTTGGTGTTTTCGTGGCCATCGGAAAATTAGGAAAGTGTCCTTGAAATTGTCTAGGTGTCGAAACAATGAACTCGTGGTTTTGAGTCAGAGTTTCGAATGTAGTGGGATAGTTTGGAACTGAATTTGAATTTTTGTTTTTTCCAGTCATGGATGGAGGATCGGAGTGCGGTGTTTTGAAGCTTGGTATTTTGTTGTGTCCTCGATTGCTCTTCTGCAGGCGCTCAGAGTTCCTGCAAGGTTTAATAACAGTTAGTACAAATGAATATAATTCAAGAAGATTTGTAAGCTGTTAAAAGACCCTAACTGTCACAACATACGTTTAATTATTTCCATGTTTTTATTGTATACATTATCAATTTTGTAACCACCTGAGTTACAAGTTACGGCTATTCTTTGCAGAATATACACTGCTTGAACGCAATAGCGAAAAATCTAGTTTAGCAATGACGGTCCTCAAAATATGGGTTAAATATGTTTAACTAGGAATATAAGGAGTACACTTGTAGTTCAGCTTATGTAGAAATATTTTTACTTCATCTGTATTATTTCCAATCTGTATGGCTCCTTTAATTGTGCGAGATTGAGTGCTTGAATTTTGTGTTCAAAATATAATTTCTTTTCATTGATAGTAAACCGAATTTCTTTGCTGAGCCCGTAAGAAATAATTGATCGATTTGAATTAAAAAGAACATGTTATTTCAACTTATTCTAAGTCTTGATTCATTCTGCAAAGAATACCCTGACTTTAGTGACAGTTTATTGATGCAAAAACATTCCCAAGTAACCTAACCTAATAAATTCCCGTAAAGTAGTAGTAACTGAGAACCCGCAAGTTTATTATAAATACATATAAAATAAATACATTTTATAAGATATTTTTTTTATTACATATATTTCATATTTTTGCTACAGACCACGATACTCTAATTTTAATCATGGTTTGTCACTGCAGTCTAGTGCTCAGCGATCTGTGCTAGTTTTTTGCGGGTCCCTGCTTTCGAGGGTTCGCTTCCACATACAGCCCTTGAATTTTCTCTGCTTGTCACACAGGGAGCTGGAAGGACGATTGACTGACTGAGTGACTCACTGACTTTACTTAAATGAACTATTTCCTCAAACTTCCTGATCCTCGCAATGTGTTCCTACGAGCTTTTACCTGAAGTTACATAATAGATTGACACTATCGCTGAAAGCATGGACACTAGTCTTAAGGTCTTAAAATTAAGTATTTAGAAACTATAGTATATTTCATGTAGACTTGAATGGGATGCTTCCAGGAAAAACTATGGGCCAGGAGGAATGAATTTCGAAGCATGGAATTATCCGATGATGTTGACAGTCAAATCTCAATTTTCAGTGACAATTTCTTAGGAGCCTTAGATGAATGTGCACCATACACCACAAGGAGAGCTAAACTAAAGCGTACTGCCTGGATAACAGATAAAATAAAACAATTATGCCAAGTGAAAAAAACTTACACGAATTTAATTGTATCAAACCGAACAACTCTCTTCAAGACCGTTATAAAGATCATGCAATGGCCCTCCGGAAAAAATTAACGAAACAAAACGAAAGCACTTCCAAAAGGAACTACAAACAACAAAAGAAAAATCCAAAACGAACCTGGCAAATCATCAAAGAAATAGTACAGTACAAAGACATTAAAGAAGACAAGAAATTTGAAAATCCATTGGTAACAGCCACTAATTTCAACACTTTCTTCTCTGAAGTCGATGCAAAAGTCTTCGACGAAGTATCCAAATTTACTACACATAAACCTGTTGATGTTGGCCTTAATCCTGCTCAATTACTAAATATAACTAACACACGGAAACCAAATCCAGTTAGTATACAGGAAATGCGTAAAATCTTATACTCGTTGAAAAATACAAAAGCAGTTGAACATGACAACATAAGCCTTCAATACATCAAAAACAGTTTCAATGTTACAGCACCATTGCTCCATTTGATGATCAATCAATACAATAACTCTCAACGCATCTGGACAAATCTAACTTACTTCATCAAAACCAGTATGCTCACAGAAAACATACCAGCACTCAGGACGCGCTGCTTAACATCACCAAAAAATATACAGTGACATTGACAAAAAGAACGCCACTCTCTTTCTTTTGCTTGATCTCTCCAAAGCTTTCGATACTGTTGAACATGCACGGTTTCTGCAGAAAATCTCTTGCTTAGGGATCGACACAGTGGTTTCAGAGCTATCTAGCAAACTGCTCTCACGTAGTTCGACTAGAAAACACAATTTCATCACCTGTACAAAACGATTTCGGCGTTCCACAAGGTTCTATTCTCGACCCACTTCTGTTCTCTCTTTTCATCAATGATTTCCCATCCATGCCCTCAAACACGAGAATTTCTATGTACGCAGATGATGTACAAATTGCAATGACAAGCGCGCCGGCCAAACTATCTCACACAAAAACAAATATTGAAACACTTTTAAAACACGTAAAATCATGGTACGACCAAAATGGTCTCAAGCTTAACGCAAGCAAGACACAGGGCATCATTTTTTGGTTGCAAGAACACAATAAAAAGCTCCCGAATTTAACTTTAACGTTAGGAAATGGCATTATTGAATCAGTAGGAAAAGTAAAAAATTTGGGTGTCTGGTTTGATCAAAACATGTCTTTCACATCCCATGTGGAGAAAACGTGCAACAAAATTAACCGTACATTGATGTTCCTTCACCGCGTGAAGAACATGCTTGACGTATTGAAATTTTCACTTTCGATAGGATTAATGTAGTTTCCGAACTACTGTATTCATACAGGGAACTAGGAATAAGTAGAAAAAGTACCGATATAGTGAGAAGCGGAGGCTTAGTAGGGAGGATTTTCTTTGAAGGGGCATTACTATTGAAGAGGCATTAGTATTGGGATCACTTATTTTTAAAGGGTCTCAGCGCCGTCGCGTTCTGAAGTTCCATCCGGTCCCAAACCGCCCAATTGTCCGTATTACACTTGTTCAGACTACAAGTTTCGCTGCAGTGTGAAGCTGAGTCGTCGGGCTGCGTGCTGTGGTGGAAGCTGTTCCTGCTCCATCGTCGGCAGACGTGACGTTCTACTTCTTCCTTGCTTTCCCCTGCCTATATTTTGTGTTTTTTGAATAAAATTTCTTTCATTTTGTTTTGTTGTGCAATCTAGCACCAATTGTCTGACGCGTACTCCATGTTTTAAATAACTGGTTTAACCAGAACTCTAAATAAATACCTTAAAATTAGACTGTTGTCTAACTTTAAATTAAAATTACTTAAATAAGAGTGAATTCGTCTAATCATGAGGGTCTGAAGACTCTCAACTCTGAATTCTACTCTGTAAATTAAAATTTCCTCTTCCTTTCTAAACGTGAAAACTACTACTATCCTTTACTATCTATGTGGAGTACGCTTCTTTAACTATTTTCAATTATCTTTAAATTCTAACACGCCCAGCAGTTACCGATGGAAACACTGAAAGAGCACGTATCTTTTAGGTTTGTATCAAGCATTCGAAAGTTAAGTGAAATATCACCATACTGAAATTTTTCTTGCTAAGTCCATCATTACAGAGTAATTGATTCGTTACAAATATGTACATTCGGGGTTGCTACCAGCTTTGGGACAGCGACGGGCGAACTCTTTCCAGTGCATGAGTCCTCGCTGTCAATGATAGGTTGCTTGCCTACAGTTAGGTCCCTGAACTACATTTGGTATTAATACCAACATTTACCCGGCGTTCTGTAAAATTTCATAAGAATCAATTATTTAGCGGCAGGAAGAAGTGGGAGCCCAAGGTCGTGCGTCGGCAGTCTTGGAGCACGGATCATCGGTGCCCTTTGCCACTGGTGTTCTGCGTACGCTACCTAAGATTAAGATTGAGCGCGGTTCGGATGGTGAGAGCTGACATTCCGGCTCTAGACCCCAGGGACCGACGGACTCGAGCGTGGGGGTGCTGAGACTAACCGTTCTCTCCAGTTGTGTATTTATGTTCTGGCTCTCTATGACCTCAATTAAACGTCACCTTAACCCTTTAGCGACGAATTTATTTTTCTAGTTTCTACGTTTAAGCTCACAAAGACCGTCTGTACACTGATGCAATGAAGCACGCTGAGAGCCAGGCAGCCAAAATAACGACGCTGTATGATGCCGCCGCGTTTAAACCTAGTAGCAACCTCATATTGCTCACATATAATATAATTTTAACATAATTAGCATTTTTTCTGATGTTCCCCGTGAGTGCCATACGGCGGTAGAGGGTTAATTGCTTGAAGAGACGCCAGGTTTATTGGAGGGACGGCTTAAAACTCTAACCATTTTTTTTGTTGACGGTCAAGTCGTCAAAATTAGATAATTAAATTACTTAAATGTATAAATATTAAATTGCTCCTTGATTTAAAGTAAATAAATAAGATTAAATAACCTTGACTTTTTACCCATGAAGTGTCGTGAACCTTTGTGGCGTGCAAAATTCGCGACAGACGAAAAAACTAGATTATTAGCCATCCAATCTTTATTGATATCACGCTTCGACTACTGTGACTTGGTCTGGGGAGATATACCTAAAGGTCTTCAAAAAGAGTTACAGAAATGTATGAATTTTGCTGCTAAAGTAGTATGCGATGGAAATTTCAGAAAAAACGATCATGAAACACATCTCGTGAAAAAGCTTAACTGGACCCCGATAGAACAAACACTACTCATTCACAAGCTCAAATATGTTTTCTCCTCTCTATATTGCCCTCATAGTTCTGCCAACGTTGTTAAATTCCATCCACCCACTAACATGGGAGTGAAACCTAACAGACAACGCGATCTTAACTTCAGTTTCCGCTTGTACGATGCTGAACAAAGGGCTCTTTCAATTTCAGGTGCATTGCTTTGGAATAAACTGCCCGCGCATATGAAGGAAGACCAATCAATTAAGAATTTCAAAAAAACGTGACTCATCATTTTCGAATATCAAAGTAGCAAACAAATACAGAAAACTTAGTTCTTATGCATGATTAAACAAAATTAATTTAGTAACGAAACATACTACATATAAGTCTACCATGTGCTTATGTCACACAACTTAAGTACTCGTATAAACCGAAGTAGAGTTAACAATGTTCAAACGAAACCAAAGTAGATGTCAAACTCATGCTATGATTTCGCAGCTCTGGAGTCAAATCGACTAATTCAATTTGATCAAAAATCGGATTGTTTTTTACTTTATCTTTATTTTTCTGTTAAATTTCAGGCCTATTAATTGGTGATTTTTTTACTTGATGAATGTTCCAATGTTAAAAATGTTCAGTTTTCATAATGCAAAACAAAAAACAAAATTTTTTATGGGAAACAAATTGTATTTTGCCTAAAGCTAAACAGATTTTGATATGAATTTGTGCTTGCTCTTCAGATTATTCTTCTTCTAAGACTTTTATATATATACACACATATATATATACATATATGTATATGTATATGTATATGTATATGTATATGTATATGTATATGTATATGTATATATATGTATATGTGTTCCTAATCTTCTATGTTATTTTATTTTTACTTTTCGGAGGTATAATAAAAAATTCATACTTCAATGTTAGTAATCGCTTTGCTAAAATATGTAAGTGACTATGAATCCTCAGAACTTTGGTCTACTACAGCTTTTCTTATCTATATCAACATTTAAATCTTAATAATTTGAGACATTGACTGTTTTATTTTATTTTATTTTTTAAATCTTTTTCTCAGATATGTAACGTCCGTTTATATTAAAGACGATGATATTTACAGATAACTGTAATAATGATTAAATTGAAACGATCATCAGCCAGTCATACTAAACGGTCAACCAATAATTAGAAATTACAATTTCAATTTACTAACAATTACAACTTTATGTTTAGAGTTTTCACTCTCATAATTTTCCTTTTTCGATCTTTCTCGGATGTTAAACTGTAGCATCACATCGCTGTTCATGCTCCATTTTCAAGTTATGCGTATTAATTAATCGCGTACAAATTAAATCGTACTTTTTACAATAAATTTCCTGTATTTTTGTGATTAGGTTTTTGTAACTTTAAGTGAGATTCTTGTAAATTTTCAATTATAAAAATTCGCTGTATTTTGTAAAACCATTCTTAGTTCGAAAGAACTGTCGCTATGGTTCTTTTTTAAAAAATTCACCCCTGAGAAGCACATCCGGATGCTGAATCGACGTGAATCTGATCGTAGCTTTTAGGAAATAACACTGGTGACCCAAATGTGTGCCTCTACTTGGGAAATTCTTGATTTTGTTGTAAACTTTAAGCTGTGACTAGGTAACTCATTTTGATTATGCAGATTGGTACGCCAGGCAAACCAGAATCTCATGTTCTATTTTGATTCTGTGTCGTGAGGCTGAGAGCAGGACATATCACCAAACTGCATATTGTGTTCTTAGGAGCAACTGTGTATTCTTTTTCTCATTTTTTAATGTATTAGAAATTTGTTTTATAGCAATTTAGGTGAACAAATTTTGCCATTTCTTTTGCATAACTAATTACTGTGTTGTGGAGCTGAGGCTATCATAGCGGCGCGAGCATAAATCTACCATATTACGAGACAAACAGCTACCCTATTCTATTCTATTCTATCCATCTTCTCTTCTAGCCTTTCTTAAACCTTTATCATGGCTACAGCTAGCGGTAATACCCATTCTACACCTAACCAACAGTTTAGATTACCTGTATTTTCATCGGAGGAGCCACAGAAGTGGTTCACTCAAGCAGAGATATCATTCCGCCAATTGGGTATTACTGATGAGGAAACTAAATTCTATTGTGTCTCAACTGCCTTACCACCGAAAGTGGCGGTGTTAATTGACCAGTTTATAACCAATCCCCAAGGTACTGAACCTTATACAGTTCTAAAGAAAAACCTTCTCACCAAATTACAACTATCTGCGAGTAAGAGAATTCAGTCTCTCGTAGATCAATCACGTATACCGTGTGCATCCTCTTCCTTTCTGCCATCTATGGTCCTTAGCCATATTAGGAAAGTAGCAGCAGGGGTGGGCCTCAGTGACGTATTATTACGAGAGTACTTCACATCTCGCCTTCCTTCTCATGTCCAGCCCTTTATGGTGCAATTTCCTGACAACAAACCTCTTGACGAGTTAGCAGCTCTAGCCGATAAACTATTTGAATTGTCCCCAGAGCCTCCTCAAGGTAACATTGCTATCCCTGTACCAATCACTCCTGCTCCCGTAACTCAAGCAGCCCCTGTAGTGGTAAACCCTGCCGTTTCAGCGCATTCAGACCAATCTTTGCGTGAGGAGATTAGAAGCCTGGCACTTGCCTTTGCCGAATTAAAAGCTGATGTCAAAGCAGAACGCAGCTCACGGTCAGATACCGTAGCCGCCATTCAGGCACCTCAGTCACTCTGGGGTCACCACCAGTGTTATTACACCTGGGGTGACCAGTGTTACGTTTTCACCAAGGTTATGTTTTGGTGGTGGTAATAACAATTTATCAGAAGGTAAGGTTAAGGGAGTCGTCTGGTGCACCTCTAGTTGGGGAATTCAATGATACGACGGGTACTCAGCTTTTGTTTATTTATTGATCCGTAGGGCAGCTGGTGGACAGAAGACATCCGAAGTCCACGAGTGAAAGAGATTGGGAACTAGAAGTAATGATCGAGAATATGATCGAGAATAGGATCGAGAATAGGATCGAGAATAGGATCGAGAATAGGATCGAGAATAGGATCAAGAATAGGATCAGGAATATGATCAGGAATATGATCAGGAATATGATAAGGAATATGATCAGGAATCTGATCAAGAATATGATCGAGCGTTAAGATTTAAAAAGCAACGATGAGACTCGAGAGGAGAGAGAAAAGAGATGCTAAAGCATCGATGAAGGAAGAGATGAGAGGGAGGAGATAACACCACACCTGGCGGTCCTGCTCTCATCTCATCGATGCTTTAGCATCTCATCGCTGTCACTGATCTCATTGCTCTCATCGCTCTCACTGATCTCATCGCTCTCATCTTCTCACTCTCATTTCTTACTTCATCGATGCTTTAGCATCTCTTTTCTCTCTCCTCTCGAGTCTCATCGTTGCTTTTTAAATCTTAACACTTGATCATATTCTTGATCAGATTCCTGATCATAATCCTGATCATATTCCTGATCATATTCCTGATCATATTCCTGATCATATTCCTGATCATATTCCTGATCATATTCCTGATCATATTCTCGATCATTACTTTTAGTTCCCAATCTCTTTCACTCGTGAACTTTGGATGTCTTCTGTCCACCAGCTGCCCTACGGATCAATAAATAAACAGAAGCTGAGTACCCGTCGTATCATTGAATTCCCCAACTAGAGGTGCACCAGACGACTCCCTTAACCTTACCTTCTGATAAATTATTATTACCACCACCAAAACATAACCTTGGTGAAAACGTAACACTGGTCACCCCAGGTGTAATAACAAAACATTCAATTCAGTTAAATGCAATGATGTTAATTCTAAGCTGTACCTAAAAAAAATATTTCGCTTATCACCTAAAATGCATAGAAAACCTACCACGTCAGAATTTACATGTATCACCAATGACTACCTCTTGAGTCGTCATTGAAAAAGTGAAGTATCATTTGTTTCACCATGTATATTTAACGTTCATTGCGTGATATGAATGTGTAAGTATACCCGTAAGTACTGCTGTTATATCATCTACTATGCATAAAATACCTACCGCTTAAGGATTTTATAATAAAGCATCTTTAAAAACCAATGTTGTTACATTTCTTATTTACCAACTTTTTTAGAAACGTACGGTTTTGTTTTCTTTTCTTTTGTTTTCTCTCTTTCTTTCTTCTTTCTCTGTACCATCAATATTTTTACTTCGTATCTTCAAGTAAGACCCCAAACAGACTACAGAAAACGTTTTAGTTGTTCAAAAAAGGTTTTACGCCTATAACTGTGGAAAAAATTATTTGGAACTTCGTGTTCCATACTTTTTTCAAATTTGATTAAATTTAAACTTAAGCAAATTTGATGAAACATGAGAAGTTTCATGCTAATTATTTTTTTGTTTGTTATTGAGTAAAAGTTCATTACTTTACATTAACAAGTTCTCTTCAATCAATGCTTGGAAAATGTACGGAATAGACAGTTCCTGTGGAAATTCCACAATTTAGATTTTACTAATTTGAAATTTTTAAAACGATGAATGCATTAAAGATTAACAACGAATTATTGTGTTTTAAATGAATACTTATTAATTTCATTCAGAACTTTCTTTCTGCATCTTATTTACCGATAACATGGCCCAGATAGTACCCATTGAAATTTTTGGTTTAAAAGAAATGAAATTAAGGATCTATGAAATAAAATACATTTTCAGCTTACCTGTGGTACTATCAGAACCTGAATATTTTTCCTGAATACATACAGAACTTCCATTCTGTATCTTATCTAACGATAACATAGCCGTGACAGAGAAAAAGACCAATAATGCAAAAAATATCGTATTTTATAGTGATGAGGCGCCATTGGTATCCACAGTACAATGCTTATAATGCATGCATACCCACTTTGATTTCAGTTCGATAATTTTTCTTCAGTAATAGGCAGGAAGTAATGGGACGGATATACACAGAGAGAGATGGAGACACTGTTTATTATATATGTAGATGGTAAAATACTATACTCAATTCCACCGTTGTAATTCTAAATTGTGCATTGTCAGGCGAGTAAATGTATTAAATATGTATTAGTTTTTGCAGGATAGATAACAACAAAGGTTGGAAATAATTCATCATAAAAAGGCATCGGGATGAAAAACCCAAATAATGAATCTGATTGGTAAAAAAAATGTTCATGAGATTATTCTCTCTAAGTTATCATATGAATAAATTTGTACTCTTCTTTCACAATTTGGGAGAAGTATCAATTTTTCAACTAGCTCAACTTTCCTCTGTAGAGTTGTAGTTTAGACGCCTGATTTTTTAAGAAAATACCCACACCTTATGTACATAAAAAGTTGACAAAACTTTGGTCATAAATGACAATGCTTTCAGTGACCAGGATACAAGTTCATTGAGGTTAATGTCAGAATCTACAGTCCCCACGAGTTTGTTTCATCTATTTTTCTTAATTCTGGTCCGGTTTGGCTGGTGGTAATTTTGCGTCTAGTGGTGAACCACAATCCCGTGTGGGACACTCTTCAAGGTTGTAGAAAGTGGGCCAGAGTCCCGGCGCAGAAGAAATAAATAAACTCAGCTATCTATTGCATGCTCACATATGTCAGTTTTCAAATAAGAGGGTAGGAGGCACCTTGGCTCTATTTAGGAAGGATGTTTGGTCCTTACAGAATATATTCACTAGGTCATGAGTACGAAAAAATATACCGAATGCATAAACATACGATCTATACCTGATTATCCTACTTTAAAATGAACCATTTCATTTTCAAAATAGCTGCGCTATACTCCATATTTCAAATGTTTTATGATGAACCCTCTTCTTAAGGGAGAAGGAACAGCTGTACCATAGTCTGAGGAGGCAAGTATTTTAAGTGATCTGTGTATAAGTTTCTTTTTAAGTATGAAAATGTGAAAGCCATGAGTTCTTCAAAACCAGTTGTTCCAGGATGGTTCACTTTTGCCCTTTTAGTTGCTCTGCAAATCAAAGCCCCATAGCATCACAGACGAGTTTAGCCCTGCAGTAATTATTGAAGAAAAAAGACGAATATTGCGAGAGTTTAGGTTTTTCTAACTATAATTTTTGTTTTATATTTTGATGGCCTCATGTATGTAGGATATTAGAAATTACTTATCAGAAATTACTTATTAGAAATTACTTATTGGAGAGGATGAAATAATTCATCATGCTCGAGGTTGAAAAATATAAAGGCAGCTTAGCTTTTGTTATTGTGTAAAGGTAGGCTGAGGTAGAATCTCTCATTTTCCAAAAAGTATTTCATAAAAGGTATATAATTTTTTTGGCTTGAGTTTCCTTGATTATATCAACAAGATCTTCCACGGATGTGGCTCTAGTTATCATATATTAACGTAATCATTTTTATTTTCGTTGCATAAAAAATTTTAGTTAAAGTACGTGACCTGTCAGATGCATAGTCAGATGTACCTGATACAGAACTGTACACGTCAAATAGACATATCACTGCATTTGTTAAGGTACTCAATAAGTGCCTATCCTGAGCGCAAATGTAGGCCACCTGTCTTAATTTTGACTTTCGTTGTTGACCTTTGAGTCGAATACGGTACACGCGTCAAGTACAGTACTACCAGCTAAATAATTCCAAGACACGTAACCTATAAGCTCTATCGTAGTGTGTGTCACAGCCAACACCGTAGCTCAGAGCCTTGCAGGCATAAATATACGTTCGTCACGACCGTTATTATGATCAGAGATGGCTGTGGGCTTGAATGCAGCGTGCAGAAGAAATGGCCTCAGCAATCATGCCTTTCAGGGCTGTGGAACACGATCATGTGACACTGTAATGTCCACCGTAGAATCACTAGACACTTAGATGACTATAGCCTGTATTCTCCAGTCCGTGACGCTCGTGGTGGTCAAAATAGGTCGGGAAGATGGAATCCGACCATCTTGAAGATAGTCGGGGCTTTCGTCTTGAGGATAATTGGGAGAATGTGTTCGGAGAAAAATAAGGACTTGTGGAATGCACTGAAGATCACTAGACCGTGGTAACAGTTGAGGACTTGCATTGCCTCTTTAAGACTTGAATTGTGAGGCTATTGAGATCCTAGTGAGTAAATTTCCAAGCAACATTAAATGGGGACTTCAATCGTAAGACCAAGGTCTTCGCGCTTAGTAATGACTGAGGACTCACATACACGATAAAAGCGAAGCAGATTGCATGATTATACCGTGAATGTTATATTTATTAAGGCAAAGCCTAATTTTGAGGCTATTTTAAAAAAAAATGAATTAATGATTTAGTGAAACAAGGCTGTATATTTGTTCTAATGTTATTAAATGTTCAATATTTTATTTTTCTATTTTTACGAATGAATTTTTCACCCACAGTGGGTCTTGAAACTATATTTTATGAGAAGTTCAGTCAAAAACAGTACCACATTCCCATATGGAATTCAAAGACAAGGTTGTCATGTTGAAGTCCACGGAGATGAAACTGCTGCCTCACGTGTGGCCAACCACCAATAATTATGTCCGGGAGATCTGAAGATGAATGCTTCTGATACTTGGGTTTCATGAATACAAATGTTGAGTGAGGCTTGCTACAGTTATCCAAACAGTGTAGGTACAATATCTACCATGGCTGCTAAATAAATACGCGTATACATGCGTTAAAACTTCTGATGTGATTACTAGTAACGATACACACAGTGTCTACTAAGCATCATCCTACATAGTCGCAACAGTATGTTCAGTATACTGTATCTATCGACAGACCTTATCGAAAAATCTCCTAACAAAACTCAAACTGTAATTAGCATCATCAGACTTGCTAGTCAGGTCAGTAGGCTCAAATATTTACCTCAATGAGGTAACTTGAGTACTTGTTTTAGTCAGGATTAGGATTACTTGGATCCCAGAATAGGGATCACATTCGTGCAGAAAAGATATCAACTCAGAAGGAACAGTGATGTGCGCACAAACTAGTCGTACATTTCATTCATAGAACTTTTGGCTCTTCATTATACCAATTCTAAGCAACCATACCCAATCTGGGTCAGATTTTTTCTATCGCTTTGAAGGATTGAGGTAAAATATTAGTTAACTAAAAGCGTTACCTACTTTTCAAATTAGTAGCATTTAATGCAGATATTTTTTTACTTCTGAAACTGACATTGAAGTAGAGCGACCACTTATGTGCAACGTGTCAATGAGTGAAATTTACTTCGAAGTGAAATGTGTAATCTGCCAGGTCTGAAAGGTCATGGAAAATGAGAAGGATATTTGTCCTCAAAATCTAGGATTTAAGCTCAAGGCTGTCGGTAAAAAAATTAAAACGAAAGCTGAAACTCGAGTTACTAATATTCTAGAAGTCACATTAAGAAAGCTTGTTTTTTAAGTGAAATTTTCATTTTCGAAAATTTTGTGCAGAGCGATCAACAACATGGAGATGAAGACTTCAACACTTGTTTAAAGCATAGTTTACTTTACTAGAAAATACCAAAGAAACACGCCATGCCATTGTATCATGAATTTAACACGTTGGCTCCGAAGTGGTACGTATGTGTACCACTGAGGTTAGGTTCTGTAATTTTTTCAGATCCTTCTAGTGACTATGCGTACAAAATGAAGTTTTACACCAATCAGGCAATCGGAGGCAACGTGTTAAATAAGTTGAAGTTACCAAGTCTGGTCACTAATTTACTGGGAAAATAAGACAAAACATCCATAGTTGATTCAGCGAAAAACAGCCTTCCTCAGTGTCTTCTTACTTACTACACTGGCATTAGGAAACGTTTCTGATCAAATACTCAGAGAGCTAACTGTCACTTGCGCTGCATTAGAAGAAAGAAAGACGCGTTTCTAAATTCCACAAACATAATCTATCAACACAGGTACATTTCTTTTTTTGTGAAACCAAATTGTTCATCGAGCTGAGAGAAAGTATGACCCATTCGAATGAAGCTGGTCCAAGACTCAGCACCTTTTTGCACGGAGATCGAAACTTGTGAGTGGTGATGAGAAAGGATAAATTTCTATCTTTAAATTTACGGTCTCTCTTCCGTCCACGTCTTAACGTTTCAGAGCACTCTCTCTCTTAACAGGAAGGTGCCTAGTTCTTTGGGAGCTTAAAAATAATTGATAAAAATGTTGAGGAAGTGAAAATAGTGGCAGAAATTTCGAAAATGTGTAGAAGCCTTAGTAGGACTAGAGATGAACATTATTGTACGATGACATATAGAGCTAAATTTTTTATGCTTTCGTCTCCCACCAAACAACCTTTACATGCATTGTTTTTTTATAACAAAAAACAGTTGAATTCCCTTATGAGTTTTTTTTTATGATTCACATTGGTGCATACTTTAGTCAACGGAATAGAAGGGAGCATATTTCTGGAACATTATTGTGCAAAATACTCGAGAAATATGACATGAATTGGCTTAGTTACTAACGTTAGAAAAAAGAATACTCCTCCCTGAAGACCCAACCTACCTGCGATACGATGAGTCTGTCCATGTCGAGGCCTGGAAAGAAAAGACTTAAATTACTGACATGTAGCGAGGTAGTGCATCTTACTTAAAACAGTTAAAATTGATAGGCTTGAAGAATAGATCGAACACAACTGTATGTGTATGGATTAGTGATTGTCAGAGTCGAAGGTTTGAAATCGTTAAATTAAAATTTTTCCTATCACTTTTCCGCCACCGGGATGGAAATGGTGCAACTAAGCTATGGATACCAGAGATATGCCGATGTTATCTCCCAAATAGTCCAGTATTTTATTTTCAAGACTTTACACGGGATCTGCACTAAAAACAGCTGAAAAAATAGACTCGGCAAGGACTACTGTAAAGACAGTAGTCCTTGACTCTCAGTTAATTTTCAGTGGATCCACATCATTTGTTTACGCAACTTTTTTATTTTTACTCGTATTCCATGTCATGTATATTTCATAGACTGATTGCATAAGCCCATTCACTAACTTACATTCAATAATTTAAACAAAAGTAATGATCCAAAGGAGAGCTCATGGTTAAACTTAGGCCCGGCTGCTGATAGTACCAATAAGGAGTGAACTTACGTTGTGACATGAAACCAAAATAAAGCACGCACTTTCAGTGAAAAAAGCATTGCAAAGTTTCTGCATTGCATCATAAAATATAAACAGAAAGCTTATACTAAAGATTGTTCTGGTGAAATGTGCATTTTTGAAGGCAGTGGCGAGTAAAACCTCTTAATTTTGATGGCGATAAAGTGGTTTTAAACATTGGGGTATTACTGAAATATATCAAGCTCATGTGTTCAATCACTGTGATCGTGAAATATGCATTGTTAAGCTCATGTGTTCAATTATTGTGGTAGTAAACTCTGGGGTGTTACTGAATATGCATTATAGAGCTCATAGTGTTCACATGATTGACTCGTTTAATCGACACGGACGACATGCGGTCGAGAGCCTCCATGGAGGTAGTCTAAATGAGCTGTGAACGGGAAAACACGTTTCGTTTGAATAGCCTACTTTGGTCATCGGGCTGTGTTCCTTAACTCAGTGCAGAAAATAAAGGCGTAGCCTAATTCTTAGGTTACGTCGTACGACATTTGCTTTCGACGTTGTGTTCTTATCAAATCGTCGCATTTTTATTTCCGTTGAGTCAAAAAATAACATTTATATTTGTTTGGGTGTAATGAGCTAGGTACTGTCTGCAAGTCATTTTACACAATGTTAATTGAAAGTTCTCCTATAATGTAGATTTTGTTAAAGTTGTAATTTTATAAAATACTATTATTACTTCATTGTGTTCTTATTTCTTTTATTATTATAATCAGCCCCATTATTAAACAACGAAAATGTGAATCTTTACATTTTTAACCAGAAATGTGTAGTTTGAGTCATACTGAAAGCAAAAATTGTTTATTGCTCATTAAATTGTATTATATGAGCATTTGTTTAAGAACTGTACTTTTCAAAGACTGTGAACATTGAGCTAAAAATTTAACCGAAAAATATGTATATTCCTTATGTGATTCCTCAAATACACGATGGTAATGATTTAAAAAAGCGTCATTACTACATCATGCAATACATTTACATAATAAGGTTTTCAGTCATTTGGAATTGTTCAACAAATTGAGCTAAAATTCTGGTTTCATTTCAGGTTATTGAAACAATCAGAAACAGAATATGAATTACGAAATAAAATTTGGAAAAATATTTGAAGGCATCGAGTCTACAGTATATGAACTCATTGTCAGAAAATGTCGAAAGACCTGTGCAAGTTTTTTCAGGGAAATTGCTGAATTTGTTTCGTATTTATACACAATAAACAAGGGATACAAAAAAGACTAACATATGTGCAACTCACTTTGCATTTGCAACTCATGTTTGTATATTGACTCAAGAGTGGGATTGTCAACTTATAATCAGGAATCTAATCGTTTACTTCATAAAATAAATATTGTTTTATATTAACTACTGCAATGCTTTTCTCTAGTAGAACGAAAGGAAGAAGAGATCATCATAGCACTACTATAACTTCGTCATGCATGTTCAAAGATTCTTTTTACAGAGCACTTATTAAGTTGAACCAATATACCACCTTACCAAGGACTACTACAACCAGGATGTGCACCGCCATGTAGCTGACTACGGTAGCAGAGGCCAGTTCACTGAGTTCAGTTAACCCCCATCTGTCATAGTGCGAACATTGTCGTAGTCTGTCGCTTGGTTTGAATCAGACATTGTTGTTTGTTTCGAGGCACATTACTGCATTTCTAAGTGGATACTGTTTGTTTACAAAGTTTATTACTAATTATATGTATTAAAAATGCCGAACAAGTGTGGGGTTGCGTGAACAAATGAAATTCCTCCCAGTATCTTCAATGTGCCTGCTTCATGTCTGCCATCTCCAAAACCTACATCTCCCCCGGTGAAAGTAGAAGACAAACAACTGAGGTATTTTCTTCAGAAGGATAAGATTTCTTCATTTGATGCTTTCAAACCTAAACGTAACCTGCAGAATTCAGTACAAGAACTTGATTATTTCAAGATCGAAAGAAAGGCTTGTGTGTTTGTTCATGACCAACAACTTCAGTGGGTACAGCCTGTCTGTGATTTTCGAAAACAAGCCCACTTTGTGTTCCCACTAACGCTCAGTGCGTTCAAGAACGGCATTAGTGTACCACTGTTTAAGATACTTCATCCCAACAATGGTTTGAGATCGTATACGCAGTCCAACGAAACTGTGCGCTTGGCAATGAACTATGTATGACATTCCGTTTGACAAAACGATCCAAAATGTTGTCACCCTTCAAGCTCACACGTCAGCCTATGTCGACACCGAGAAGAAGAAATTGGTATTTTTGACGTCTGTTTGAACTTTTATCACAGAAGCAGTTTTCCATGAATGATTATTGTTTTGCTCTTCAATCATACCCGAAGTGTAATTATGAACAGCTCAAAGACTTTTTGGTGCTGCCATGCAAACGCAAGCTGCAGTGCATCACTTCATCTATTGACAAGGACCAGGTGCTGAGGGAAACATTTGACAAAGTCCAGGCACTGCAACAGAAGAACGTGTTTCTCTTGGTAGATGAAGTACAGATTCGCCCCCAACTGTTTCAATTTCTGGTGGGTTGCTGAGTGGCATGGCGAGAACAACCGAGACTGCAAGGCCACTTCTATTCTAATCACTAGGTAATTGCAGTGCCACAGCCAAGCATCCTCTTGACAACGAGCGTGTCTGGTTTCTCCTTTTTGACACAGTTCATCTGCTAAACAACTGGAGCTACATCTGCTAAACAGCTGCATCCGCAACAACTGGATCAGTGAGAAGGGCCAGAAGATCAGTCTTGACAATGAAACACGGCATCATTTGCAGACGTCAAGGAACTGTACGAGTCAAAGAAAGGCAGTATTCTGACGACTACTACACTCACTCAATTTGCTGTCAACCCCTCAAATTTGCTGTCAACCCCTCAGAGAAAGACTAGCAGAAGAATGCAGTCCTTCAGATTTCTATCAAGAAGGCCCGGTTGGCTGACTAATCGCTGCAGTTTGGTAGGTTTTTGCTTCTATGTCTGTTTGTTTATATGCGTGAATGTTTGTATGTTTGGTTGTTTGCATTGGAAAAGGTTTAACTATAATCAACTTGTAAAGTCTAAAACTGCAGCAACTCGGCTTTCGATAAAGTGGCCACTAAGCTCAAACAATAATACATGTTAAGTCCGGTTAAAATTCGTATTTCAAAGCATTACTATGCTTTAAACCATTTAAAATTCACTTTAAAACCTTATTATCCCTTCTATTGCTTGAAAGAAGCAATTTTTGATCAATTTGTACGATAGAAAATGTTATGTTCCTAAGAAAGCAATGGCCTCCGCTACCGTAGTCAGCTACATGGCGAAGTACGTCTTGGTTATAGTAGTCCTTGCGCCGTACTCATGACATAAACAGAACTACATAAGAGGTGAGGCATTGGATCTTCTATTTCATATCATTATATTTCACCTAAATTTTTAAAATTAATTTTTTTGTCTTTATTCAGAGTGACAAAATGAATCCAGGGTACAATCATTCAAATAAGCTATTTTGGAAACGATTTCTTTGTTTTTTTCAAACGAGTAAATTTGTTACACAAAAAACTTAACATGTATTAGGAGTATAAAAACAATTAGGACTCTACGACTCTCAATGTGAACATTACTGCTCCAATATTTTGGAACTGTATCTAAAATTTAAACTAAAACTTAAAATTATGATTACAATTTTCAAATAGCGGAAAAATGTCGTAATTATTTGTGGAGAGCTATGCTTTAACTGAAGCCATGACCCACACCTCAACCACCAGCGTCGGAAACCAGGCTATTCCAGCACCTCGACCGCCATTACAAGCCAGAGCTTCCAGCACTGTTCATACTAGACACTAGCACACCAGATGCAGTGGTCCTGTCATTATTCCAAAAATTAAATCGTGGAACACACGCACGATTTCTGTTATAAAGAAAGTTTACTTTATCAATTATCAAGCCTTCGGTTTTAGTTGTATATGATGACTTAGAAATGACCATTGACAAATTCTTCCGTGTTGGTAAACATTTACTTTACCAGTCATGACTGCGACAACTATAATGCTAGATTTATCCCACGCAAAAATATTATTTTAAAACGTACGTATATGCTTATAACTGTGCACTACATTAGGGATTGTTTTGCACTAAGTTTTAAGAACAGTTCTTTTCTAGCCGGGCTATAAAGCCTATTTATCCAAGATTATTTCCTAGAAACCGAGTACTTTCCAAGAGCCTTTAACAGTACACTTTCAACTGCTTGCTTCAACAAAAGTTGAGCTCGAAACCACAGGCGTTTCGTAGTTTGTTACAAACACCACTCACTCATTTTATTAACAAAAATCATCATGAGTATTAATCTTTTGCTTAAAGAAACTGAGTATTCAATCATTTTTTACCATATAGGTATTTATTATCCCATAATTAAATGTTATCTTACTCGCTCCTGGCAGTGCCTGAAAAAGGGTGCATGTATGTGCAAAAATTGCATGTATGTCTATCAAATTATGCGTTTGGAATTTTCTCCAGCAACTCCAACCGCCCTGGACCTGGACAGTGAAAAACTGGTGCTTGAGTTGCAGGCCCAGCAGACAAAAACAAAAACAGTATTGCTGAATTCTACTGGTAGGCAGAACTCTTCCGCTCAGCTGGGTTAGTAACCCAAGCCATTTTTGTTTTCTGCTTTGATATTTCATTAATAGTGTTTCATGTGGGATATTATTATTTACGTTATTTTTGCACGTTTAAACATTTTCTGTTACAAACTTTCTTAACTTAAAACAAACTCCAATTTTTTTCATTTTGCTCTGATAATTTTTTAAACATTTTATGGGCATATCTGAAAATTAAATAAAACCTGGAATTTTTCACGTGCCTTTAAACTATTATTTATGATGGGAAGATAGCATTGATTTTTTAATCTAAGAGTGTCTTGATTGTTAGTTAAAATGAAATCTGAGTTCTAATATATTTTTAATTCTTTCTGAAATAATAATTACTATATATATCAATTAATTTTCTTCTCGAAAATTATTTTATTCTGCAAGAAACATTTGTTGTGTCTATGGAAATAATGTTTTCGAATTTTCGAAAATTCCAGCGGTGGCTTGCTAAGTTTTCACCTGGAAATTTTCATCATGAAGAAAATCCATTTTCAGGACTATCAAAGTCTATTGATAAAGAAGCCTTTAAAGATGCAGTAAAGGCCATTCCAAAATCCGCTAGTAGAGAATTGGCTCAAACGTTCAATACAATTCATACGAGCCAAATTTCAAGCCTTCATGAACTATGAATCTCAATACTTGGACAATGGGTTTCCCATAATTTGAATGATGCCCAAATATGGATTGTCTGCACATCTCTGTTTTCAGGGAATTATAGGGATCCATTTCTGTAAAGAATTATTATTGGGAGGAGAAATGGGTTCTTCACAACGATACTCAACGCAAAAGACAATGGTTGAACAGAAATTAAAGTTCAAAGCTCTTTCCAAAGCAAGGACCACATCTGACGAAGATTATATGTATGATACTTGGTTTATGGTGGGACATGAGAGGATCTTGTTCCCAATAAGCTATTAAACTAGTACAACCAAAGTCCCTGCTGTAAAATTCCGCTCACAACTTAAAGATCTAAGAATTGCTTTAACGAGAAAAAACAGCCTTGCTCAATAGGAGAGATTTAGTGCATTAGCATGACGATGCTGAACGCATACAACAATAATTACTCAGTAAAAAATAATGAATTTCAGTTAGGAAGTTTTATCTCACCCACACTTTTTGCCTGACATCGCTCCAAGTGACTTCCATCTTTTTAGATCGTTCTAATATCATTTAAGTAACAAAATTTTTTAATACTATGAGCTACTAAAACATGATCTCGATCAGTTTTTGTCTTGAACCTCCAAAGATTTTTTTTAATGAGATGTTAAAATCCTAGTGGAGCAATGGAGTAGTGTCATTAAAAATTTGGAAATCTACTACCAAGAACAAAATTTTAAAGTTTGCGATTTTTCGCACTTGAATATATCATAAAAAATGACATTACTTTCTTTCTTAACTGATACGTAATTATCAACGAAGTGACCTCTGAGATAAAAGCAATGCAGCGAGTTGTATGTAGAGTTCTTATGTGAATAGAGGGAGAGTCTGGTGTCATTATGCACAGATAGCATAATAAGAATAATAACAGTGAGGAAAGAGACCCACAACGCCATTCGGCACCCTTCCTAGATAAGTACAGGCCATTAAAGAACGTATCTAGAACATGCAGCCAGAACATCACATCGAGTCTCGAAATCTGCTACAGAAAGCATTCTTCGACGTGAGAGCTGAGAACAGTGGTGTATAATGAGCATTAGACGCTTTTATCATACGTAAAATATATATTTAAGCATTTGTGTTTCATGCGTGAGAGTCATATTCTGAGTGAAATCACAAGAAAAACGTGTTCATAAATAGGGCAATGCAAGTATACAAGATGCGATACGTAAGTATATTCTCACGCTCTATGGCAAGCAGTATGTGAAATATACACACTACCTGTGTACACAGATTAAAGCTTTATATTAATACTTTGCTATAATGATATGCTTTCTACTAATACCTGAGTAATATAATCATTTCATGTCGTTGCAGCTATAAATTCTTTGCGTTTGGTCAATATAATATAGTCGATTGTTCTCTTTATTGGAAAAATAGAAGATAAAGAAATAAATGAGATGGAACATGAGAAGAGCATTTCATGAGCCGGAGTTTATTTACTTCTTCAAGCCAAATAATTCTGCCCTCACTTCTACTGATGTATTACCTTTAAAGTTTCCTTCTTTATTAAGGATTCAAATAATAGCAGCAAATCCATCACAAGACTGCAAAATTATTGCATTTAGTATTTCCTGATGGTCATGATACATAATTTTTTTAAGTATTCCTATTAGATTTATTTTCTTTTGAACTCTACACACAGTCTACCTGCACGCTTGATAGATATAGATACATATATCGATAAAGATCTACAAAAGTTTACTCATTCCTGCAGGCCTCACAGATTAATATACATTATATGTATAAATACAGAAACACATTGTCCTCATGGAGCTTACAACAGAAATACGTAGAAGTTCGTGTAATTCTATTGTTGTAGCGTAAATGTTTGTTGTATAGCCAATGCAGACATGTAGGTGAGCAGTTGTCTAAAGTAGTGAGTTCAAAATTTGGGGGAATTTCCCCCTGGGGAAAAATTTGAAGCTAACAGGGGGGAAAAATATTTACACTGCCTACTGGCAATAAAAATCTTATATGTATTTTCTTATGCCTTAAGCCATGCAGTTAGTTGTTACTAACTGTTCTTTACCCGCTTTACCATGTAATGTACATTTTAAAATAAATTAGTAAATAGTCACTGTGTTTTGGGTACTCTTTCCCTCGTGCACAAGAAGAGGAAAATCTGGATGGCTGAACTGGGTGCCGGGGGAAATCTTGATGGCTGAACTGGGTGCCGGGGGAAATCTGGATGGCTGAACTGTGTGCCTGGGAAAATTTGGATGACTGAACTGTGTGCCTGGGGAAATTTGGATGGCTGAACTGGGTGCCGGGGGAAATGACAGAAAAAAGATTGGGAACCACTGGACTCTGACGCAAGGCAGCCCTGTTGAAGAAACGCTGGACTCGTGCGATGTAAGTGCTCCCCTGAACTTCCAAGCGCTTCTGAACCTGTTCCCAGAGCCTGCTAGCAACTGGCAACAGTTACTTCAAGAAAAAAATTGTTCTAGTTTTTCCTGATGTAATACCCAATAAAAATAGTCATAATCATCGACAAACACAAAACTATGTGTTCCTTTGCACAAGCTGTCATAGTAAATGTAGCTTTTGCGTCCGAATAAAGGGAATTTATGATCATGGTATTTTTCATTAAAATTTAGGGGGCCAAGTGGGGATATGAGTTTATCTGACTATGTTGTCTGATCAACTGATTGTGTATAATTTCACTAAAGTAAAACCTTGCGTGAGTGTTTTGTTCGAGTGTATAAATTATTATGAGTACTAATCTACCTTGCATAATGGAAGACTAAACATGTTTTTAATGATGCCTACAAATTCATAATCAGTTCGAATTATACACAAATTTATCTAAAATGATACAAAACATGTTGTATAGATTTACAACGCTCAGAGGAATAAAATGGAGCAATGTTTAGTATTTCAATATGAGAAACTGTATTAAATATTTCTGTAGTATTTTTTCAAATGGAAGTTAATGCAGCGAGTCCTCTGTCTGTCCTACTCAGTTCTGAAACTTATTGCGCAG
>VCRD01001427.1:0-33332 GCA_006783055.1 Trinorchestia longiramus
TATATATATATATATATATATATATACACATGTATACTCGCACGTAGGCACACACATGCTTTTATGCATGCATACACAAAAACGTGCAAATTTTGTGCAAAGACGTACTAGTACGTGCAAGAATACAATACAGAGACCCAATGATAAAACAAGCAAGAAAGAAGTTCATAGCAGTGTCAGCAGTATCAACAACAGCTGTGTTAGCAACGTCAACAACAGTTGTGTCAGCAACGTTAATAGCAGCTGTGTTAGCAGCAGCTATGTCAGCGGTGTCAGCAGCAGCTGTGTCGGTTAGGTCAGTTTGTTCATAAGTTAAAATCTATCTCTTAATTAGGCCGAGCCCTCTGAGATAAATAGAAAATTTTACTGTTAAGATAAGCTGCTACTTATAAATGCTGTTAACAATAAACTACGATAAAACTACTTTTTTCAATATGCTAGAAGCATTTCTTACCATTTTTTACACTCACAATAATTTCTAATTTGCGAATTGCACCACAAAGGCTTGCGCCAACCTCAAAAACTTTTCCCTCTAATTCATATCCAAGCATGATTTGAATACATTGCATTGTGGAGTTTTATGTCCTGAGTCTTAATTTATCACCTTAAAGCTTCTGTTCAGTAGCTCCACTCAATACTTAACAAAAACTTTATCTGGTATTTGTATGTCCTACGAGAGATGGAGGAATGTGTGGATATTCATTTACTAAATACATGAATATACTTATTTATTTTGAGGAAAACATTGTAATAAAATATTCAGAATCAAGCTCACAGTCACCAATAAATTTTCATGGTACTTTAGCGTCAAGTTGCTGAATTTGCAAACCATTGTTAAGCCCTGACTCACACGCACACACAATTACATTAACAAGCCCTGGCTCACAAACACATGCAAAGAAGGAGTGAAAGTCGTACTTGATATTTCCCGCTTTGTTGCTTGGTCTCAGTGTCTTCAGAGCACTAGACGCGCTGGACAAAACTGACTTGCAAACTGACTAGTTCCTGTGGCTTGAGATATTCACAATGCTTAGTTACTTCACTTAGAACAACCTATTGGAGAATTGGACATCAATTTGACGTTAAAAAACTCTCACTTACATTCAATTCATCTTTTTAACGCATTTTAATCAAAACATTATTACCATGGTCCACAACATTCAAATGTTACTTGATAGGTTTAAACGTGTGCCATTAGAATCGAGTTAAATTCCAGACCTTCTGTAATAATCTGATGAACATAATTGCATTTATCATTTATGCCTGAAGGACGATGAGTGAACGAAAATATTTACTTTGTGATATTAACCCTAAAACATTTATAAGTCTCTCTAGTTAACTTTATTTCGCGCTTCCTCAAAATTGGGCTTCATTGTTCTACGCTCTAATGTTTATTAGTGTTATATTTATTTTTGTTTATTTTCAATTTTGATAACATTTCCCGGCACACTTTATGCCACACGTGTTCTCTGCACACCTTGGTTCCCGCGGCAAAGTTGCCGAGTGCCGAGACCTTACCAGGAAATGAAAGTCTCTCAGTCCTTATCCGGGCAAAAATTGGGATGGTTCTAAGAACGAGACGAGCCGAAACGAGGAAACGAACGAAATATCTTGGGCTCATAGCGAGCTCCGACAGAAATGGCTTCTGAGTGAGAGATGAAGCCCTGGAGACCTCGGAATTTCGAGGGATAGGGACACACCTGGTGCCGCCGGACTTACGGCGAGCGCGGCACGACGAGCGACTTCATATAATATGTGAGGGAAAATGACCACGAACACAAACCCAGTTATTGCATGTATCAAGCAGGGTTCTGTGATGCATGAAGCTTAAACCAAAGAAACCTAAAGATAGTTTTTTCTATTGATTTTATTTTAAAAATTAGAAACATTTTCTAAAAAATATGAGCTGCAGTGTAAAATATTGCGCATAAAAATCAATCAATATTGGTTCTGACATAAAGTTTTTACTGAATTCCGTTATATACAATAGAGTAATTGTTTATTAGAGAAAGGATAAAATGGGACAGTCATGAATGCAGGAAAATATAACTGTTGATGGCAGTTTTTTTAATTAGGTTGTAGAATAATTTTAAGTTTAGTTTTTACCTTCTATGTATTTGAACACGTGTGTTTGTTTTCCACAGACTCATGGCTTCTGATTACAGACCCCGAACTGTGTGAGACAAGATTTATTAAAATTAAACTGCAGTCTGTTAAAAGAAGTACACACACAAGCCTTCAAACTTCTTGGCTAGCAAATTCAGAGATACACTACTGATACTGGTTAACTGTGCAATCACGTATGTACCTAGCTCGTGGTTTACTGTATCATTTTGAGGGCATAATTTCTCAGGCATCATAAATTGTGAAGTTTCGGTGGCAGCTTGCCTGTTGTGTGGACTCTGTGGCAGGAACGTAACCTTTAGGCTATTTCAGCTAAAGGTAGATTTACTGATTTAAACACATTTTTCTTTATTTTTTGTAGTGTAGGACGTAGACGGAAACGGGATGGAAAACTAGAACATAAGCTCTTTGAACGATCATTGCTTTACCTCTCGATTAGTTCCTTAAACAGAAAATATGAAGTGCAGATTTAATGCATGAACTAATTTCATTTTGTTCAAAAACTATGTAATGTGATTCATTTTAATTGTTTACTTTGAAAATGTGCAATAATTAATGGGAAGAAAAGATTTTTCAGTAATTTAACTAACACTCTAATAAAACAATGCTTGTATGTTGTGTTTGCTTTTGAAGAATTCCGTTTGAAGCATTTTGTTTAGGAATTTACAAGTCTATAAAGTTAAGTAAATTCGTTTGAAAATGAATGTTGCGCTGAATGTCATTGAATGTATACGAACATGTAATTCATGTCGCTTCGTAACAGGAATAATTTTCAAAAAAATGAAGAACGAACCCAGCGATTTTTTTCCCGCTTTGGTAATAGAGGCGAAGTAAAAATTTCAAATTGTTATGTGAAGGTTTCGGGTTTCAATTTTATCAACATCAGCAATTCAGCAGCAGGAGGCCAGGCCACCATAATGTTTTTGAAAACAGTTTGGTTTCTCTTAATAACCTTTTCCACTTGCTTTTACTTGCAGCTAAACGCAGTTTTTTGCGTACCATATCTAGGAACTCTTTCTGCATTAGACAGAAAAATCGCAAGCTTTAGGATAAGAAAGCTAATCATTGATCAGAAACTAAATAATTTCTCACTGCGTTTTCATATGCTAAGCCGTGACGGCGTCTCAGGCTGAACCAACGAACAAACGTTCAAGAATTTGAGGACTCCGGGGAGGTCACACGATAGCTTCAGTATCGTCGTAAGCTATCGGGCCCCGTCTCCGTCTGGCCCTCTTCTCATCACCTCCGATAACGAAACTGTTTCTCCAATGACGGCGAGGCTGCAGCCCTAGCGTGTGCATCTGCAGGAGGCAACAAACGCCACCAGAGAGAAGTTAAAAAGACCGTGTAGACTTCGTCTTGTTTATGCCCGAAAAACTCTGATAAAAATTTTAGCTTGCTTGGAGCTTACTGAAAGATAATTTACTCATACCACTATAATTAAATGTTTAAAATATCCATAATTTTATTAAAAATTGAGAAAAATGTATATATATCATAAAGAAACTATGACAGGTTTCACTCGCATGAAAAAGAAGCGAGTGAAAATCCATTTTCATTTACTTTTATTCTACCAGATGTTAATGCTACACTGCAGAAATGACTTTATATTTTATTTAGTCGATGGTTACGCGAAAGTCTGGATGGAAATTATTGAACAAAATTCATTATTGCATATCTTGGTTTTAATTCAACCTCCAAGAGACACTCATGTGATTACTTTTGGTCCAGGCACCGAGTAGCTGTCCAGTGCAACGCTCCATAATTTACTGCAACTGCTGGACTACGCAATACCATCAATGAGGATTACTACAATTAAATAACAATTCTTCTAAGAAGTTAATGAGATGATAAATTAAAAATATGATAAGTGTGAGACATAGATCACCACTGGAGCACCGTGAATGTTTGCAAGCGAAGTTATTTTCCCAAGTAGGTGTTATAGTACAGGATGCGTATTCATGTACGTTCTGAATTTGCAATCAGAATTAAATATGTAATTGCAGAACCGAAGTTTGTCTTAGAATACGATCATGCAATTTTGCTACTTCTCGAACTTATATTCTCAATCATAAGTTCTTATGGGAATAATTATTTGGAGTCTTCGAATATGCCTGTAAGAAATTCAGTCCTGTGAACGACAAGTATTAAAAAATTTGAGAGTGCTGGCTGAATTTTAGATGGAAAATCATGAAAGAGAATGAGATATTTTGAGAAGTTGTAGGCGAAAAATGTTGCATTGTCATACTGCTGGCATAAATCCTTTGCAAAAACATCAACTTCAGAGAAATCTCCTTCAGCTAGAGTCCTGTATGGGTGGGGAGTCAGGCAGTGGAAAATCATATTCGGAGAGTCTTGTTACAGTCGTTCCATCTGAACTGTAGCTACAAACCAGAGTGTAGGGAAGAAGCCATCAGTAGAAACTAGTTGCGATTTGAAAGTGCTTGCACTCAATTCGTTTTGAAACTTCCTAGCCTGAATATTGCAAGTTCTGACATTCATACAGTCTTCCATGTCTCTGTCCCGTCGCTTCACTGAGGTGTAACTCGATCTAAAATTTGTTATTCATCTCAAAAACGCGACTTGAGCTCTGGAATTCTGCATCATCACCCACATGTGCCGCTTTGGAACAGCTTTCTCTCCCCTGCTCATGCGAGTAGCGCGCAAATCTTACGTGTCATAGAGAGCGTATTGTACATATTGTCTGCTCGAATTACGTACAGGAATTGTGCAACCGAGGTGTGTTCGCGGATTGTGAACATTAATTGTGTATTGCTATAGCTCTTGCCAGGTGTGTACAAGAACTACTTGGGAGCTTGTAATATGATAAACGGTTCCGAAATTTGAATGCAGCAACAGGAGCAGAACTCCAGCCTAGTCAGGCGTTGAATAGAATAATGAAGTACGTGATGATGATGAAATATGTGACAATAATGAAGTATGTGACGATAATGAAGTATGTGATGATAATGAAGTATGTGATGATAATGAAGTATGTGATGATAATGAAGTATGTGACGATAATGAAGTATGTGACGATAATGATGTATGTGACGATAATGAAGTACGTGACAATGAAGTATGTGATGATAGTGTAGTGTGTGATGATAATGAAGTATGTGATGATAATGAAGCATGTAGCGATAATGAAACACGTGACAATAATGAAGTATGTGATGATAATGAAGTATGTGAAAACAATGAAGTATGTGAGGCCAAAATCGCTGATAATTTTTGTCATGGTTATGAAAATTGTGACAAACAATTACTGTTGAATTGAAAGCAACATGAAACCGACAATTATTCATACAAATCATTTTATTTTCTGTACTAAAACTGAACATTACAACAGCTGTTGTAACAATACTGCAGTAAATGATGGTAATATTCTTTATGTTGTTGAACATTTCACAACATCCTTACTAAATTTTACTCTCTATTCAACCTTGCTCATTTTGACATCATAAATAAATTTTTATGATCATGGATGAGTTTTGTTGTATACTCAAACTTAATAGCTAATAAACAGCTTTAAGAAACTAATGTTAAAAATTAATTTTTAGTCCGTAGAATTATAACATTCCACTGGTCATTGAAATACGCTGCTGATGTGTAATGTATTTTTATTTCCTATGACTTGTTTTACTGTTTGTTTAGAAAATATCCATGAAAAACAAGAGACTTAGAGAGGGAGGTACTGAAGGCTGAAAAAAGCTGTAACACAGATTATTAAAAGAACCATTGCGTACTAAAGTAAAGCATGTAGCGCAACATTCTTGTTGTGGGGAACTACTTTTAGAAAATATTTTTCCATCCTTCACGTTGTAAAGAGTTAAATATTGCTTGAAAAAACGGTGTATACTGAATTTAACGAATGGAAAGCAGTTATATATGTGTGTACGAAATAATTGTTTAAAATATGATTCTCAACCACAAACATGACCACCATGATGAATAATGTTAACATACATAATGTTTTATTCCTAAAATTTTGCTTAGGATTACTTCATTTGTTACGAAGATCTTATGGCAGAAATTTTTAAAACTCAGAAGTTATATTGAGTTTTTTTTGTTGAAGTGTACAATCTAAAGCGACTAAGCGAAGGCCATATACATAATATGGTTACAAATAAATGCTATATATATATATATATATATATATATACATCTGCTTCTAAAATTCTTGATTTCGTGGCTCCTCGTTAATGAAATGAAAAAATAATACTTTTCAATTCTTTTTTACGCAACTTGATCGGACGCTCTGAAGCACAGGACAAAAATCACCTATTATACTTAGAAAAATACTGTATAACTAGATTATTATATAAACTATACTATTATACTTAGATCTATAAACTGGTGGGGAACGAAGCGTCCTATCTATCAACTATCGGCACTGCAAGCGGTATTCTTCATGAACCTAATTGTAACTTGCTTCACTTTCATCTTTTATAATTCCTGGGATACCCTAAAATTTATGAAGAACGTAATTCGAATATGGACCTCGTGGTGCCGCTCACCCCTCGCATAAAACCGTCATGAATGCTCGTAGAAATGTGAGTAAAACTCCTAGAAAATTAGTAATGTCTAAATTTACTTAGGTAGTACGTATAAACTTTCCCGTTGAAGTCACATAGTAAATCTTCATTTTTTACGGTAGGTTTTGGGATTCTTGGTAACTCAAGTTAAACTTTCAAGAATCAGCCACACAAGCCTACATACTTTATTGTAATCTTATGGAAATTTTACGCACGGCAAGCTTGCTCTCTGTATCTTCGTTCAATTTTGCCCCAAACGAAAGACCTTTTTGCTTCGTATTTCTCAGAGAGGCTTGCTAGGCAAACAAGTAAAGATGGTGGGATAAACGATGCAAGAGGCCATTGGAAAGGTATCATTTTGCAGGGAGCCTCTACCTGATACACAGGGTCCTCGGGAGACTTACTTTCTCTCCTGGAAATGCTCGACCACTTCTTGTGCTTACAGAAAAAATCGGAAAATTTTGGTTCGGCACTGCGTCTTGGAAACTATTTTTTTTTCAAAAAAAGAAGTTTTGTGAAACTAAAGTGAATTAAGACAGCTAGAGAAACTATTGAACAAATGAAAATATATTTCCCTATGGGTAGAGTGCTCTGCTAGAGCCTACGTAAAGGTGAACTTTTAAAAAGCACTTGCAGACTTCTGTTAATTGATTGTGATCGATAAAATTTAACAATGTGACTGCGATACTCTCCTGAGCAAAATATTGTATATAAAGGAATATAAGGAGAGCGAGTTATACTTTTTTTAAACTTAGGTGTAGGTAAATCAGTTGTAGCTCCAATAGGATTATTCCAGGAAAAATTTTCCATCTCAGCATACTTATGAGTAATGGGTCGATGTAGTGTTTCTTTGATCTTGGGAATCCTTCGCTACCCGCACCAACCTGAGTTTTCCTAATACACTGAGCAGCAACTCGCTTTACGTCACCAACAGCAACCTGCTGTAACACCCACAACCCACTATAACTCATCAGCAACCAGCTGTACTTCATCCACCACCCACTATTACCCACTAGCAACCTGATGTACTCAACCCGTAACCCACTATAACCCTCTAGCGACCAGTTGTCGCTCCCCAGCAACCCGTCGCAGAGTCTGTAACTTTTTTTTGTAATTTGCTGTTTGGACGATCAACGTTTAGCTCTTTGTCGTTCTTCACCTCGAGGAGCATCACAGGAAATGCACGAGGAACCTCCTGAGTGTTTCTAATGAAGCTTGACTACGAGATGGGATCCTTATAAAAGTTTACAGTCTTTAATGTTCCAGTGTTTGTATTTTAGACAGCGTGGGACTCTTTACTTGAGACTGCATGGGACCCTTTACTTTAGACGGTATAGAACTCTACTTTAGACGGCATGTAATCCTTTACTTTAGACGGCATATGACTTGGGTAGCAACCCAAGAATAGGACAAACGGCTCATTTTTATTGTCTTATTGTATTTTATTCTATTACCTGTGGAATCTTATAAACATTTCACTACTCAAAAGTACACACTTGGTTTTTGTTAAATTTATTTCGAGGAGCAATATTGTTTCTCATTTAGATATCATCGAAAAAATTTACTAGGATTAAATACCAGAACCAAATATAATCTCCGTGTTTGAGCATCTGTCCATGGTGTTGAGAAAATGATCTTCCAGTATATTAAATGAATCTCAGTATGACCGTTTGTCATGAACAGCTCTTACGCTCGGCTTCCGGGGGAAAAATCCTTTAAATTGACGCTTTTCAAGTGCTGTACTTCGAAATTAGGGAAATAGTCAAATTTTATTTCAACGTTTCAACATTTGCTGCTCGTTAGTCCTTTAAAATATGAAATCAACTCTAATTATGTGATAGCATTCACGAATTAGACAATATTGGAACCTAATATTATATTTTTTACTCCTCCTTCTGATATTTGAAACTCCTTCTAACTCCTTCTGATATTTGAAAGTTTAAGCTTGAAAAGCTTGGTTACAATATTCTTAGCAGTATAGACAGACTTATGAAGAATTAACACAACACTTCGGAGGGACTGTTTGAAGCGCAAAAAATTACATCTACGAGTGTTGGCTGCACCTTTTCGCTCCTACAGTCATACTCAGTTGTGCGTTCGACACTGTGGAGTTTGGAAGAACTGGCCGTGAGTAGCGTGTACACCATCCCTATAAGTGTACCATATTCAGCAAATATTATTTTGGCATTAACAATAGAATTTTCTGATTTTTTTAGCACCAATATTATTAAACAGTCTTAGTTAGTACAATGCGTTAAAACTAACATTGAAATTAGTTTTTAATGAATATTTTTCGATATGTGGCTAGTGAATATCTTTATGCACGATGGAATGTAGGCTAAATCCACTATTTGTTATCTTTGGTCAGCCTAATGCATAATATAAATGTTAAACCACATCGTGCTTGCTTTTTCCCCAAAGTTTGAGATGCTCTCGGTAAACGATTATAGATGAAGCTCAAGAGGTCTATTCATAAAATGAACAGATAGACAAATAGGTCTCTGAGAATTCAAATACTGACACATATGAAGGAAGGGATGAGAATTATGTGAATCGAGTAACAATTACGAGTAGAATACCTGCTTATAATTGGACTAATGTCATTAAATATATCAACTTGTACTAAAAATAGCCAAAAACTGAAATAAGATGTTAGGTACTTTTAGAATCGGAAAGTAGATCCCTCCACTAGCATCAGGGTTGTGGAATTACAAGAACATGACGCTATTCAACTGATGGCAACATTTATGGACCACAAACTTATTTAAGCCAGCACGGAGGTGGTTATAAAAGAAAGGAGATGCCCATAAAAGAATCGAGGTGGTTATAAAAGAAAGGAGGTGAAAATAAATGAATGGAGATGAAAATGGAAGAAAGTAGGGAGTGATATGACGTCATGCCTAACTCGAAAATAGTTCATGAGTATACGAGATTTAAAGGCACAGCATTCCTATACGACAAGTTCTGGCTTACTCACCGGATAAACGGAAGATCAACAAATGTTTCGAGCTCTCATTTACGCATCTGATCAAAATTGCCCTCATAAATTCTTAACTATTTTACAGAAGACATGCTAGAATGTTAAACAAAAAATAAAAGTTTGACAATTTTTTTTGCTCCTCAGAGTTTGAACACGGCACGATGTACATAATGTAGCTCTGCGTAGAATGACTAGAGTTTTGTTGCGTAATAAGCGAGCGGTTCTTTGCTAGCCAAAGTGTATCACAGACAAAAATGTAAAACCCAATCAAAAAGAAAAACATGAAAATATCCAACATTGACAGATTGCCGTCGTACAGTTATCATTCTGGCAGAGTCGGATATATATAGTTATGTTAATTATAAGTGTAGTTGTAGTCAATTATCACCTAGTTATAGTAATTATAAGCCTAGTTGTAGTAAATAATAAACCAAGTTACAGTAATTATAAGCCTAGTTATAGTCAATTACAAGGTTAGTTAGAAACAATTATAAGTCTAGATATAATCAATTATAAGCCTAGGTATTTTCAATTATAAACTTAGTTATAGTCAATTTTAAGTTTAGTTATTTCTAATTATAAACCCTAGTTATTGTAATTATAAGGCTAGTGATAGTCAATTTGCTGTATTATGCTGTTCATCTCAGGCAAAAAATTCTTAAATTTTAACATCTGTGTCAATTTCTGTGCAGAAACTGTTTATAAAATACCTATTGAGTTGCTATCTGTTTTCAACTATTATACTCGTATCTTAACTATCAGTTTATTAGCCCAACACTGTCCAAAGTTAGAATTAGCTATTTAAATCCTATTTCTCTTACAAGACTAAATAGACCTATTCGGGAAAGACAAATATTAATATATTATAATGTTTTTGATAAAAATTTTCTTTGTTGAGTTGTATGCGTACTTGTAATTACTTTTAATAGAACGTTTCTTGCAGCCTTAGCTGTAGAATACACCGTGGTTGTACAGGGTGTGGCAACATATTTTCCTCTTTTTCGAAGCAAAGCGCTTTGAAAGAAGAAATTTATGTTGTTATGTTGTTTGTTACATATACTATCAGATTTGCGTGAATTGTTTTATGCATGTCTACTTACTCTTTCTTGTCGTTTGACATGACTACGGAATGATTTCCTTTTAATTGCATGTTCGATGATTTAGAAAACTTAGTTCGATTAATGGTCATTTTATAATAAAACATTAGGTGCCTGAAACCGAGCTGGAATAGCGTTTGATTTATCTAGCACATTCATTTTATTTTCGTGACTGATCATTGATACAAGTTAGTCTGACGGGAAAATTATTTTTATAATAATTGCATGGTGTGTCTAACTATTTCCTTCTACAAGACTGTTGTCAGTCATTGGACGTATCACTCTGCATGAGTAGCTCTTAATTACTAACTTCAGCTCCTTTTACCTCTCTCTAGCATTCACGATCAAAAAATAATAATTGTGCCGGTGTCAGCAATTTGCCTTGAGCTATGCAAGCCTGAGAGACAAACCTTCATTCTGTTGTGACTACTGAGCTTTAGTATTCCAAAGTCAGCACTTCAGGTCTCCTGCCAACGAAACAATGCTTAACTGCGTAACCTGTCGAATTTCTGACAGTAAAAACGGCATAGAATATGAACATCTATAATTATAAGGTTCAAAATGATTAAGCATTATTAGTCCAACAACAAAATTATAAGTTTTTCATTCAATATTTTTGACATGTTCTAATTTTGATTTGCATGAGTGGGACAACAAAATAAAGAACATGAATTTTTGTGTTTATAAATTTGTTCTCGTATTCTTTTGTATATGGTGCTGTATGATTTTCCCAATTTATTGCAACTCCCACAGACCACTAAAAAAATTTTCTATTTAATAAAGTCTTACCAAGACTAAATTCTTCGAAGCTAGTAAAAAATTCTGCAAGGAGTAACTCGAATAATCTTGTAGGTATGAACCAATTCACCACAACGATATAAGGTGTTTTTATTTATGCTCAGTGTATCTTCGGACGAAACACCGAACTGTTTTTTTAAGCGTGAGTCTACACTCAAATGTGAAGATAAATTAGGAGTTGCACAACACGACTAACTATGACAGCGTGGCAGTTTGCTGCTCCATAACCAGCACTAGAAACCTCGGCCATGCGGTGCACGGCAACACATGTGATGATGTTGCTGTGCCCCAGCAACGAGAGGCATCAGTTTTTCCTGAAGAGCAGTTTATTAAAAATAAACATCATTTGACAGTGACAGCAGGTTATGAACATTATCTCAGTCACGCACTCGAGTAAACACTCGTACTTTGCAGCGGGAGGAGATCCTTAGAGAGTAGAGCAGTGTTATGGTACAGTGATACAACACCTGGTTTAACTATATATGTGGCTGTAAAATTTAGTGATTGGAAAGAAGTTTTTTCTTTTCAATTTCGTATTAGGATAATGAGACTCATTTTTGTCGGTTTGGAGCTATGCATTAAGCTATAATATTAGGCTCCTGAACTTTTACACGCACTTTCATATTGGCATATACATGACTTTTTAACACTGCTATGATAATTATTAGGCTGACAGTGAAAACTTCTTGTTTTTAATTATAATCATTATAATAATTTCAAATGATTCTACTAGGATGTGAAAATGAGTCTTACGATCGATTTATGTGGTCGAAGCCTCTGAAAACAAACATAAGCTGCTCACATAGATAGTTAAATACTGGTAGTTTTTACCGTAGAGTTTAATGTTTCTAAACGCTGCTCGATTCAAACACTTGTTTTGTAATTTTTTTACACAACCCATGCCTGACTAATTTTCTACAAAAATTCTGTGGTGATGCATAATTTTTGTCATTCAGAAAGAAAATGAAGCTTAAAAAGTTATCATTAGTTAACAACAGAGGTCAAAATAATTGACTACACCTTAGAGAAAAATAGGGGAATCATAGGACAGTTAAATTTCTGAGGAAGAGAGTACTGAAGAGTTACCCAAATGAAAAGGAAGTGATATTAGACCAGAAATATTTGTGTGTATGGTAATAAAAAACTTTCATTTATTAAGAAAGAGGGAGCGAGAAATGAGAACACTGAAATATTTGATTATCGACTTGTACGGTAACAGTTAATAAAGTTTCATAGCGCATAATACAGGAACGAAATGCATAAACACGAAGTTATTTTAATGAAGCAATTTGCATTAATGCTTTGATCCTTTCAATTGCTATAAAATAAAATAAATGCACCTACAAACTAAGAAATCTACAAAATTGCATCTACAAGAAATCTACATCTACAAAATTTACATTACCACGTCAAGATGCACAAAACTAAGATATTGTGAGGTATAGACATAATACGCGATCAAATTAACATCAGTAAAGAAATTTTTCATTCTCTAAGTACAATTTGAGCTTATCTTAAGAAAGGGGAACTAAAGTTAATTTTTGTGACAATTCTTGCAAATTTAGTCGAATTTTCCCATTTAGTTTCTATGTCATTACAAGGCCATGCCATCACTTCTTTTATGCTCAATGAAAGTTAACTGAGTCGTTATTTTGAATAAATGACAAGTTTTCTCGGTACTGTATTGTAACATTGAATATATATGTATACTACCACTGACAACCTGCTTAACCCATATTAAGAAATAAATTGCCCAACTGGCGTCCGTCGTATACGACCACCTAATACTGTGACTTAATGTCATGCAGATCTTGAGATGTGAGGTCTAGCTATGGTCAATTCGTTACATTATGCAGTTCATGTCACGCCGCAGACCTTTGAATCACAATATATTTGTTAATTTTTGTGCACAAACCTGTTTTCAATAACCTCATGAGTTTGTATCGGTTATCAATTACTATAGCCTTATTATATATTATCATTTTATCACATATGAACTTTTGTGTTAACTATAATTTTTAGCTTATCAGTGGAAGTGTAACGAAAAAATTTTATTATATTATATCTAAAAGATTTCGTACCTGTTAAGTTGCCAATATAATGGCCTTCAAACAACTTTTCTTACTGCCTTATCTATTTAGTCTACGAGGCTCGAACCTAAGATACAAACGGTGAGATTCATATGAAGTGTAGTGTAAAAATTGACTTGTTCTGGCTTGTCATTCGACAGGATTGCGGCGTAGCTGCGGTACGAAATGATTTGTTAGAGAAGACAATATTTTCCAAGGGTCCATCAATGGTTTCCGTTTGAAGCTTCTCTTCCCCACACTAAACTCAATTCACTGGAGCCAGTCCCGCCTTTGATAGTGGATGGCAACGTCTTTACTCTACCGAAGGTAAAAGTAACGAGGAAAATTGATTAAACTGCCTTGGAGACTATAGGAATGCCACTAGTTTTAAGTCCCTGATAATCCCCCAATCATACTCGTAATATTTCAAGTTGTTTAGCAATGTCTTGACGTTACAATATTCCTCTTCGACATGCACAATTTAAACGAGAAGAAGAAATATCATAGATACAAGTTTTCGCTATAGAGCAGCACAGCTATGATGCTCATGGATGAAGTATTGATGAAAAGACACCATTCTTTGGGATTCCTAGAAATTCCAACTGTCTCGAACAAACTGTTCACATTATGGCAGAAGCAAAGCTCATGTGGACTGGTGAAAAACGTTGAAAGTTACTGGTACCGCTTTCTCCCGCAGGCTTCTTGCATATTTTCATCTAACAAACATCCCTGCTTGAGTCCCAACATTAAAATTTCGGCAATTGACCTTTTGAGATTTAGATATCTCTTCCGGACGTTGACGTCGTTTTAGATGGTGCAGTACTGGTTTCTTTACTCAGTTACACCTCCATAATCAGGTTCAAATAATTCGTATTTTGAATTGTTTTTCTCTTCTGGAAAAAGCTGATTTCTCTTCCGTATAGTTGGTAGGGAGAACTCAATACAGTGTTGTAATGGGGGAATAAATAACAGAACGTCACAAACATATGCATATGACAGTACATACAGCCTTGCCAGCTTGACGTTTGGAAGGTTTCACCTTACAAAGAGTTACAGTGACCAGTTGGCTTCCTAGAGATTCGTAGGTGTGCTAGTTTTGTGGTTCTATTTTAATCTTTGTGCAATCCTGCCAAGAGGGAAAATATATGTACATATACGAAGTTCTCGAAAATGCTCTCAGTAATGCTTTCCTCAAAGGGAAAGGTGGATTTAAATACATCGCCATTCAGGCCACAGAATCAAAGTTTGAAGAGAGAAGGATAATCAATTCCTTTGTTTTCCAGACAGGTGTTAAGAAATAAGATTTTCTGATCATACATATAAATTGAAATCTTTAGTAAATTATGTAATAAGCATAAAATGGAATTCAAAATACCAAGATACACATACAGAGTCAATTGTGACGTATGAACACGATTGCATATCAAATTGACGTAGTATAGTAATTTTTCGCGGGTCAGAATTGTTGCCCAAGTTTCATACATATATATATATATATATATATATATATATATATATATATATATATATATATATATATATATATATATATATATATATATATATATATATTGGTATGATATCGATTGGTATGCAATAGCCATAATTTAAAAAAAATCGTGTGGCTGTAAACCATTTAACATTTATCCAAAAATTGCACGAGCTTGGCTTAATTATTTTCATCACAGTTGGGAATCTAAGCATGTATTAGGCGTGAGTATTATGAAAACGCTAAGAAATATTCATGAATAGGCGAACTTAAAAAATTTGCATTACCACGTCAAGATGCACAGAACGAAGACATTGTGAGGTATAGACATAATACGCGATCAAATTAACATCAGTAAAGAAATTTTTCATTGTCTAAAGCAGTTCGTGTTTTGTACGGAGTTTTACCAAATTTTAAGACACCCTCAAAGAACTTTAAAACTCATTTACACTCAAATTAAAAGTTGCAAAACACGACTAACACTGACGGAATAGCGACTTGATGCTCCACACCCGACAAGAGACACCTCGGCCATGCGATGCACAGCAACTGATGTCATGATGTTGCTGTAGCCCAGCCACAAGTGGTATCAGCATTTTCCGCAGGGTGGTTTATTAACATTAAATATTATCCAACAGTGACGGCAGGTTATGAAATGTGTCTCAGTCACGCACTCGAGTAAACGCTTGCGACTTACAGCGGGAGGAGATCCATAGAGAGTAGAGTGGTGTTATCGTTCCAGTGACACGACACCTGGTTTAACTATACCCGTCGCTGTAGAATTCAAAAATCAGAAAGAATTTTTTCGTTTTCACGTTCAAATTATGATAATAAGTGACATTTTTATGGGTTTAAGACTGTGCATAACGCTGGAATTGTAGGCTTCTGGACTTCTACCCACACGCTAACACAGCATATACCCGTACCCGACGTCTTAATTACAGGTACGATATAAATTGTGACAATATCTAGAAGCTTCGAGTTTCAATACAATGATTGTATTGCTCATATAGATTTCACAGTGCGGTGAAACGAGTCTTACCACCATTTTATGAGTCTGCAATTTTCGGAAAATAAAAAAAAACAGATTAAATATATGGTTAAATTCTGGTTGTTTTTACCGTAGAGTTTTAGTTTCTCATGTAGTCGTTATGAATCATTTTTTAACCATGCTCACCTAATCTCCATTAAATACTTGTACCGTGGTGATGTAATTTTTGTTATTCAAAAATTAAACTCTAACATTCCTGAATAAAGCTCAAAAGGTTATTTCATGACTTACGAGAACAGTTAAAAAACTTGATATGGACGAAAAAGAAAAATGAAGGAACCAAAAAACAGATGAATGTTCATCCGGATTTTTTTCATAAAACGGTATTAATGTATTAAAACCAAATGTCGTTAGCTTGAATGCACATGAGTTTATTTGTTTTTTGAAATTTTTTGTAGTACGTTTCACTATGAACATTTAGCAGGTGCTTCATTTTAGTCTGTTCAGTGAAAAAGTCACTAACCTCATTAAATACTTCAATGGATATTTTTAAAATAATGCCCTGTAAGGGCTGTATCACTTAAGTGTGAAACAAAAATGCAACGTGTCCTCCATTTTTTTCTTTCAACGCTCCCATTTGACATTACCTCTAATAACATTGATATATGTATCTTACAACTGATTCCAATAAATCACTAAGAATATTTTTCGATACTAAATTTCCTCTTTGAATAACGAAGCCGCATGAAGCATTTCTAATTTTCATCTATCATAAATTTTAAGAAGCCACTTATAATGCCTATCATAATAGGATCACTATTCCCTTTAGAAGATGCATGATTTTCCAACGTCATACTACAGACATGTACTCAATGTTTTAGTTTATTATTCATATATATGACGGTAGTGATGCTTTCTAGCGATTTGTAGAACAAAATTTCAAAAATAAAGGTACATCTATCAATGTATTATACATAGATTCGAAAAGAGGTCTCATTTTCTCTCAGTTACGGCACTCATTTGCCTTAAAAATTTGCAGGATTTCTACAAGTTGTGTTTCAATATCTTACATCGTTCCATCTATTCTTCTACTAAAAATATTATTTTTGAGTGGATAGGCTGAAACATTTTTACCATTCTTTTCTACAACTCTTTCAAGAAATGCATATACATATTTATTTATTTATATATTTATTAGAAATACATATTTCAAATAACGTGCTTTTTCCAGATTAAAAAATAAGCAAAAGATTCATAACCAGCCTAAACATTACACTGGTTATAACAGTTTGTTAGCTCCACTGATGTACTCACTCTTGTGTTTCCATCATAGGAAGATAGGTCAATTAAAATGAGATGCTACATATGACACCCTAAAACAATGATTTAATAGACACAATAGCTGCAGTTCCACAGTATGTTTAGGCAATATTGGCGTAAATATACATTGCTTGTGTTTTAACTTTTAGAACATCAATTACTGATAACTGTGTGTGGACATGCATTAAAGTATAATTGCTGAATTGCAATCTTTGACCACATCTGTTCGAACATGATGAAATAAATACAATACGGAGAGGAATGGTCGTTCAGTTACTTAGAATAAAACAGCTCAGAAACTCGCGGGAACGCTGTGCTATACATATTGTAACTTTTCTGGTTATTTTCTTTGCACGAGACACATTGAAAACCAAAGGCCATCATTTGTAAATTGAGGGTCTATCAGACAACAAATTTTGATTTTATTCAAGTTTCAACTCATAGCAGGTGATCTACCTATTTAGAAATATCGGTACGTCTTTACTGCACAGGTTCATACGCAGTGATGATGCATTAGAACATACGTGTTTTTTCCACAGAAACATCTTTTTATTTCTACTTCACCAAAGTGTAACACCATAAAATACTTTCGAGTTCTTTGACGGAGGTAATTATAACGTTCTCAGCTTATTGGAAGAAATTTTTGTTATACTGGTAAATGCGAATTTTAGCCTAATCGCAAAATATCTCATATAAAAGGTCTAAAAGTTGAACGAGCATTTGCTATGCTTTTAAGGTAATTTGTCGTTTGATCAAATATCAAGTAAAGTTTATAATTGTTTCATACTATTATTGTATGCCTACTATTGATTTTGTATATGCGAATGATAAACCTTAAGGATCCCATGCTATACCGACTACAATTCTTTTCTATTGCTGTTCAATCTATCGTCCTTCTTTCTGGGGTTGGAGTGACCAAGAAGATAAAGTTCATTCACATTTCCATACAGAAGAGTCTGGTAGGGAAAGCATCCAGGTATGTTATGTATTTAAGAAAAACGAAAATGAACGCAAGAACGCTTGTGCTTCCAAAGGAGTAGTAAGTCAATCATGATTTCGATGAATTCTAGATTTATGATGAATCGAATTTATTGTATATTCAAATCTTCCTGTAAGTGAAGTTCACCCAAAATTGGTATTTAATGATTACTCGGATGGTATCAATTTGAAGGCCGGTGCTCAGTTCCACAGCTGTTGACTCTAGTTGGTGTCAGTTCCAAACTTAATTTTGTTAAAGTGATTATTGTGAGATCGGTAGGTAGGTTACCGCAGGGCTACGAGGGTAAATATCCGAGGGTACCAGTGATTGATAAAATGAGTTTCTTCTTCGTAATGGATTATTTCGTAGTTATGACGTACGCTTCAACCCTGCTGATTAATTCACCGATTCCAAGGTATATTAAGTGTGTTTAGTGTAAACTTATGCAGTAGAAGGCCTGTTTTATCAACTCAAAATATGAATACTTTTTGGGAATTAGGTTTTAACATTAAGGAGAGTCAGTTTTTTTTTAATCGATCGTCGTGTGGAAATTCTAGGAACATGGTAGAAAATAATTTTTACTACTTGTTTGTGTGTGATTGTAAGTTGCAGTTAAGCCTCGTATGCATCCGTGTCTGTATTAGCGTAGGGAATTATTGAGGTGTGGTGTCACGACCGTACGAGACCCGGGGTCGCGCGAGTCCCTATACAGAACAGCTAAATGAAAAGTGAGACTTTCTCAAGTAAGGCAGAATGAGTCGTGCACAGATAAAAGATGCTCATGTCTAAGACTCGATGAATTCATTCGAAACTTTGGAGTACAGAAAATTAATTATTGGTTCTTTTCTCGAGGCTTTGCAGCTCGCTTTCGTCTTATTGTGTAGTGTTCTATCCGAGAAAATGCGCCTGAAAACCATCCTAGAAAAGTAGCTTTCTTATTGAGGGAAAATTCAGTGTAGACGTAGCGACTGTGATTTCAAGTTTTCATTATATATGACACAGCCCTTTAGCATCCTGATGCTTCTTGCCCTATATGTTTTTTATGCATTTTTCGTGAACTTTGAAAAAATTGTATCAATTCTTTAGGAATCGTAGGGATTTACCAGCGTAAATTTTGTGAAGTAAAAACAGCATAATGATTGTCAAGGCTCTGTAATTAAGACGTGAACCTGCTACAGTTGCAGGCCGTGTTGGTCCATCTCATTAATTACAACATTTGTCGGAATAATGCATTTCATCATAGGAACCTTTAAAATTTTAATATTTTTATTTTCGGTTCAGTTTTGAAATACGTTTACATAAACTTTCTCTTTGCGCTTATTTATTGAATTTAGTCTTGGTAATGGTCAGTTTTGGGTTACTAAACAAGTTTATGAGCACATTCAACAAAGTCTTTCAACTAGCAATAGAGCAGCAATTAATGTTAGGTAGCCTTAGGTTTAAGCACTTATGAATGCAGAGTAAGCCGCTTTTATCATGTTAAAACAATATCCAACTTAATGAAAAGCATATATAACAGCTTACGTATACAAATTGTTTCCATACTCCTAATTAAAACCGTTCAAGCAGTAAATATTTTGGGCAAGGTTTTTTAATGGTTCGTCAGGAACCAAATAAGCAAACGTAATCGCTTGTCAGATGGTTGAACATTAGTTTTCGTGTAATTGCGTTGAACTAAAGTCAAGAAATTTTGTCCATTTTGAGCTCTGTATTAAATGTTCAACTTGGAGAGTTTGAAGGAGTAATTATGAACTATTGAGATAATCTCTAACGGATTTAGACAAGGCTTCAGGTCATCTGGTTTAGTGTTAAAGCTAAACTAATGTTCATGAACTAATTTATTCAACTATTAATTTTCTTTCAGTTGACCCTCTGAAGTATTTCAGATGCTATATTTAAGTGTCCAGATAGCTGCTGATATCAGGCCATTCATTTCAAAAATGAAGTTTGTCATTATTTTGACATTCACCTCGACCATCCTGATGGTGTCGTCTCCGGCGACCACAGAGCAAAACTCGTCTGCTTACGTGCGCCCAGTATGTAGCAACGTGCTGAGGTGGGTGCCTCTCATCACAAAGAAGGCCTTTATAAGCTTCATGAACGACGCATACTGCCCTTCATGGACAACCAGACACATCATTACTAAGCTGAGACAGTACAACGACATAGAAATTCCCCGAGGATTACCTTTCGCTTTCGTAGTAGGAGTCTGCTACAGGCCAACGCGTGACGTCTACAGTTTCTCCGTAACAGTGAAAAAATCAAATGAAGAGTTTGAACAAATGTTGGAAGCGCAAGAAATTGAGAGTAAGAAAGGAAGTATGGAGCACAATTTTAGACGCCATGAATGTATGGTGAAAAAGTTTCTGACTAACAACTTAACTAGCCCAGGAAGATTTATTTGTACTGCACGTTTTGGACGGTTGACCGTGAAAGAATTTGTCAACTACGCCATCACGGATGTTCCCGTCGTGAAACAGCTGAGAGCCTTGCGCATAAGCAATTCTCTTGACAAAATTTCGCTGACTTGTCCGGGCTTGCCGGTCAAAGAAACAGAAATGAACCCAGTGGTACACGTCTGGTACGGGGCTGGAACGGAGCAAAAGAACACGACGATGAGCTCTACTGCTGTGATTAATGTACCACATGACTCTCAATACTTCAAAGTTAGCTGCGCGACGTACAATATCCTTCAAAATTTGCATGCGAGAGTCATTGATTTCTACATCAGAAGAGGAAGTGATTCGTCACGGTTTGTGGAATTTGACCCTCCTGAAAATACGAGGGTGACACCAAAATATCAAAGTTCTGAGCCTTTCCAGTCGTTCACTTCTGGGTGTGGTTTTACAATAAGTGAAATTTTTATTCTCCCCATTGTCGTGTTGTACTTTCTTAGTTATCAGTTAATATAATTCTTGGTTTGGTTAACAAAGGATCATTTTTTTTGAAAGATTTTGCGAGATTGTTCATGTTATTAGTCAATAATCGGTGGATAGTTCGTTTAGCTAATTATCATTAAAATTTTACTGCTCAAATTTTGATGCAATTTTAAAATTTCGGTGTGTGTGTGTGTGTTTCATTTAACTTTTCAGTCGAGGCAGTCAAACGTAACATACACTTAAATATTTAAAAATAAAATAACGATCCAATGGTATTTTAAAATCGCTATTGATAATTATATTTAAAAAATTTCCTCGGATTGTATTGAAATATTTGCTGTTATATGTACATTCTTAACCAATATGTGTTAACGCAATGAATAAAAGATAGCAGGTCAATTATTTCCCCATTGTTTCACACAATCCTGTCAGACTTCAGTCTTTTGAAAATAGCCTTGTTCCACAAATGAAAATTCGGTGTGCGAAGCTCTGCTGGTCTCGTTAATTTTACTAGAATAACTCGGTAACTCGGCTGGTTTTGATAATTTTACTAGAATAACTCAGTAACTCGGCTGGTTTTGTTAATTTTACTAGAATAACTCAGTAACTCTGTTGGTCTCGTTAATTTTCCTAGAGAAACTCGCTGCCCCAGCTCGGAATAATGTTAACTCGAAAGAACCCAGTTCCTTCCCCCCCTATCTTCACGAAGCTATTCGGAATCAATCCTAATTTTTCAAACTAAGGGTATTCTTCCACGCACGCATATGGACCATGGAAGAATAGAGGTACGTTATGACTGCAAGTTGTGCCTGCCGTAGGGTCCGTCACTTGCCTAGATTAAGGGTGGAAGGCAGAAGGGAGGGAACCTAAGGGCTGGATCTCTTTGTACAGTCACAGAAATATTTTCTATTCGATGTACTTCATTTTAATAAGTTAATGATTGAAAATTTGACACATTTCTAAATAATAATCTGATTTCATGAAGGTGGGCTGTAATTCTATCAACTGTAAACAACAAAACAATGCTGCTGAAAAAACATTTCAGATTCATTATTCACTTTTACTGGTACTGCTGAGGATGGGGAAGTGGATAAGTACGACAGTCGACTAGCTGCAAAATGCGTTCAGATCAAGTTTAACTCCCAGGTCGGCTTAAACTACTGGGCATCTTTTCTTTGTTCAGTTATTTCAAGAACTATTTCAGTTACCTCATTTCAATGAACTTGCAGACGTAAGGCTTTTGTGATATATGGATATATGAATGTTTAGATTTTATTTGTTTTAGAGCACATTCTTTGTAAACTCGAGATTAAACTGTTGGGATCTGCGTTGTTAATGTTGAACTCAACTTCAGGTGCTTCTACGGGTCCCCATTAACTACAAGCACACACTTCCAATTTTTAAAATCTTGTTACTAATAGACTGGTTGACAATGTATTAATAACTTCACCTTTGATTTCTCATGATTTATCCGTAGAATTTTTCTCGGAAGCATCAGTTCCTTTTCTTACCCTATCCGCCACCTCAATATCTTTTAAACTATAGCCATTAAACTGCTCTAGTGATTATTTTGTCCGTAGCATTTGTGTTGTGTAACGTTATCAAACTTGTCCGTCAAACTTTGAAACTCGTTCATTTGAAACAACGTACGCCGAGCAAGATCACCCACAAGTTCGCTATCAACAAGGTATTTCATGTGCGTACAACAAGATACATGAATACTAGCAGCCTGATTCCTCATTGCCATCACACGAGCTTGCTTCGCGGTGACATTTGCCTTCAATGTACACTCTTGCCTTTCCTCTAACACTAGAATAAAAAGCACACATCCGTTCGAAGGAAAAGATTAAAAGCGGCAACCGGATAGAGGTACGTGAACACAATGAACCTTTGTCTAGCGTAGGGTGCAGTTGCTCAAACTTGTACGCTTTTTTTAACAAACCATGATGACATCCCTCTCAAAGTTATGAGATTTATTTTTGGTATGCGCCTATTTTTGATGGCGTGGCGTATATCCGTTGATACGGTATTGATATAAATTTTTTTGGAAACATAAAAATACATTTTCTAACAAATTAAATTCCCTTTATGATACCTCCAGTGGTCAAGCTCTAAAGTGCAGTTTAGAGCTTGAAACCGTTCTACATTCGTTACTAATTTCGAGCTAGACCTAATGATGACTATGACGCTTCTTTCGAAGGTTTAATTATAGCAGAAACACTCCAGATACGAGTTGAAAATTATGAGGCTCACTTCATTTTACAAAAATTAAATCAATTTTGTGTGCAGAAAAATGTTACCTTATTCTGTGGCAATGGTCGTAGTCCAGTATGGTTGGGCTATTAGGAGGGTTAACGTGACTTTGCCTCGTGTGCCATAGGAGTACTGGGAATTACTTCCGTTGGTTAGGGATCAAACTCCAAGAGCACAACTCTACGTTTAGATTCGTTAGCACGTTGACTCCGAAGTGGTACGTATGTGTACCACTTAGGTTAGGTTCTGTAATTTTTTCAGATCCTTCTAGTGACTATGCGTACAAAGTGAAATTTTACACCAATCAGGCAATCGGAGGCAACGTGTTAACACGTTTGTTGCGATTGCCTGATTGGTGTAAAACTTCACTTTGTACGCATAGTCACTAGAAGGATCTGAAAAAATTACAGAACCTAACCTAAGTGACCCACCGGTGGGTCGCATCGCAACAAACGTGTTAAGATTGACACTAAGATGTGTGCAGGTACTGGATGCCATACATGGCATCTGTATAAAACAAAGGAACTTTACACTTTTCCGAAATAAGTTTGTGGTAAACATAAAGCACCAATGCGATCAAACGAGTTCAGGTAATCGGTGTGCGCTCGCGCTTAACTAATATAAAGTAACTAAACTTTTGTAGCAGTTTGCGGTATTTTAATAAAATTTGAGGCCAGAGAATATCTGAGACAGCTCAGAAGTAAATTTTCGCCGAGGTAAATTTCCATCAACCCAAGAATCACGAGCAAGTGGGGGAATATCATATAATAGGCATATTATATTGAAACTGTGTCGACTGATCCTCAAGTGTTGTATTCACTTTCCTACCAAACCAGAACTTTGCCTGTATTAATGGTCAAAGTCGCAGTGTTCAATATATATCTCAGAATGCCACTTTTCGGCTCGTAGCATGAAACTTTCTATTTGGCAAAGTTAGCCACAAAATTAAATTTATTAAGCTCAAGCTTATCGACATTAGACTCGTTTGGAGGGAAATCAGCCTTGTCATAAGACGCCATGGTAGTGTTAGCAAGACCAAGGGCGTTACAACTGAGATCGCTTAATTTATCATCTCCAAAGGCAATGGCTGTATCGTATGGGTCCTTTATAGATATGGCTAAAAATCTTATAGTATCAGAACTCCTAGATTAAAAAGAAGATTGTTTCAATTAATTTATAGCCATCGATGCGCATATTAATGTATGTTTAGTAGTAAATTTTAGGGCTTAAACGTGTGCGTGGGTTTCATCACCGTTAATAACAAGCGACCACATATATATATATACATGTATATATATATATATATATATATATACATATATATATATATATATATATATATATATATATATGAATAACTGCCCTTGTTGGGCAGTCATTTCCTTCATGAAGTCTTAAAGAAACGCAAACACCCGCACTCAAAGCATCATCTGTGGAGAGGAGCCGCTGATTCAAGTAGCTCATGAATAAAAAAATTCGAAACAACAACAGTTCAGCACCAGCTAGGTCGTCAAGTGTGGCGTAACTCTGATACCGGACGGGCGGAGTCGTGACGACGTGTTGACTCATGTCTCGTTCGAACGCGTACAGACGAGAAGCAAACGTAACGTGGTACGCTAGCGCTGGTGTTTTCTTCCAATTATTATTCGTAAAAAGACTTCCATTTCTTGTATTTATTTATGCAAAGAATTATGCTCCAATATTTAAACTATGGAACTGCTCAAATGTGTGTTGTAAACGACGACTTGCAGATCGATCTTCGTTTTGGTTACATTGCCAGAAGTCTCTTGCCGCTTGGAGTAAGCGTGAGCTATATAAATAGTAACCTGCAACGGAGTTGCCATTGATGGAGTAAGGAAAGAAGTGTGTTGAAGGTTGAAAGCTGAATTGTGAACTATCCTGGAATTTGGTCTACTTTTGAACCGATCAAACGTTGAAAATGGAGAACGATCAAGCAAAAGTTTCGGAGGTAAGTGATAATTATTCTAAATCTCTCTGAATGCTGGTTTCTGTTAAAACATTAGCAACTGTTGAGAAAGGGATTTTATTGTAGCTGCTCTCATAGCCTTCTTGACCTCAAGCGAACGATTTATCATGTTTATAATACGAAGCTTATGAATGTCTATAGCCCCGAAAATAATTTATTACTTTATAAAAATAATTTAAACTTGCCAAATTTGTGTACAGATTCGCATTGCCAGAGAAATTGAACTATACATCTTTGACAGTGGTATTACATTTGAAAGAACTGGGTTATTTAATTTGCAATAGATTCAATTCTGTTACCTATTGGTATAGAGACAAGTGGACACAGCTTTGAGTGTTGTGGGTCATGAATAAATTACTAACTTGCTGAGGGCAAACACGCACCCCATAGCGGAATTGGCTCTCCGGTAAAAGTGAAACACGGTTACGTAGGAAACGCATTGGTCGCATAGTTCACTTTTAGCTCTCGTAAATTGGAATCGCAAGATTGAACTTTCAGAAGGGAACCATTACATCAGACCCTGAAGCCTAGTACAACCGATAGATATCAGTTGTGCGCTCACAAATTTAAGAGATATAAGCTCAAGAACGAGACCTCAACTCTAAATTAACGTCTTTTTAGCAATATAATATATTCTAAGGTATAGTGATCGGTTTCTAAAGAATCCATATACGTTTAGTTATACGTGAGGGGTTTTCTTTAATATTTATGCCATAGAAAATGTAAAAAGTGAAACTTGTTAGTTAGCTGTGAGAGCTAGTAATGGGTCGTACTGTTTTGTTTTCATAGTGAACTTGATGTGTGAGTGATTGTATCCTTGTATATATATACATATATATATATATATATATATATATATATATATATATATATATATATATATATATATATATATATATATATATATATATATATTTATGTCTACATTGTCATTATTCAAGTTATGTTCAGTGTTGAACACTCGATTGATGTATTTTAAACACTGAACTGCTGTTAAATATTCTGGAGCGAAACCTTGAATGCTACAATAATAGTCTATTTCTTGAGCAGTTTTGTCTCTGTTTCGTAAGAATTTAGAAAAGTGAATGCTTTTTTTATCTAAAATATAATTTGAAGGGATTCTTATCGTAGGTAATTTATAACGTTGTAGCTAAGGAGTTCGAGGGTAAGAATTGTTAGCTTTTTGAGCCTTTGGGAACAATAAAATCGTCAGTCCTGGCTAGTTGAATTTGAAGTTCAATTTAGTTAGGGTTGTCTTTTCCCGGTATATGAATTCTATGTCTAGCCATTTTAGACGATAATGATCGCTAGGCTTGAGGTTAAGAAATGTGGGTTTGAAAATATAGCATGGAACTTTTTCAATTTTCAATTTATTACTTGCATGTGCAAAACGAGACTCAAGTATACAACTGATATATTTTTTTCATTTCAGACGTGGGGCTCAAATGATGTAGCCTGCCGTATTCAGGGAAAAACAATTGTAGACCCGATGTCCGAAGTGGATTATTTATACATTCTGGAAGAAGATCAGAAGAGAGTTCGCAAGTATGAGCATGATAAATCTAAAGGTGGCAAGTGGATTTTATTTTTTGAAACACGTTACTTGAATTCCATGTGGAAGAAATGCTGTTCTATCTATCGCTTTGGACGACTGGAAGGAATTAAATCTCTGAAAGTATCCACTGCTAAGAAAAATCCGCGATGCAGCACGATCGCTACAGGGGTGATCGTGTTCCACTGTGGTCCCTGTGATAATAAACCATTGATGCTCAAGTACGGCATGAATATTGTCCATCTACTTGGATACGTGAATTCTGAGGGTTCTATCCCTTATAAGAGCGACGATCAATCGGCCATTGGGACGCGAGCAATGGGAGTGCAAATCAATTCCCTCTATAAGCTTCCCGTGGCTCGCCAACGGAGCCATCACTTCGCACCTAGTGCACGATCTTCATGGAGGTATGACCATTATTATTATTTTTATGAAAGTATAGCCTGTAAATCAGCGTATTATTTCAACATGTCAGGAAAACAAATACCTACTGCGTCTGTAAACGATCTCTAGGAGCAGTTAATGATTTTCCTTGTGGTCTAAGAATGAAAGTACAAAATTGTCTACATGAAATGATGTTATAAATTCAAATGCTAATGCGTGATTATTTCAATGCTCATTAATTCTTTAGAGAGTCGAAGAAAAACTATTTCGTGCGTGATAATATTGAAAGATGGTGTATTGCCAAATGTATGAATTTCGCACACGAGGGTTTTTAATCATAATATAGAAAGAAAAAAATAGACAACCTACGAGCAAATGAGTGCAGGCAAAATGTTACGCTAAAACCATCTGTAACTACAACGTGATGAATCGGGTTCAATAAAATATTAAGGTACACGGGATCCGAATATTGGTTTGGCCAAAAAGTTTGTTCGTTTTTTAAAGAGGAAGTTAAAACCGAATTAACATTTAGAAACATTTATTTAGTCACTAAAATAGTTTCCATGTGCATCTACTACCATTTACCATCTGTTTGGTAAGTTTTTAATCCCCTGTTAAAAGAATGTAGACTCTTTATTGGTGAAGAAAATGTCCAAGAAACTTTTAACATCTTCATCAGAATCAAGCTCCTTCCCATTCAATGAATTCTGCAGTGAACGAAACGTATGAAAATCAGAGGGCACCAAATCTGGAGAATATGGAGGGTGAGGTAAAACTTCCCACCGAAGCTGCAGCAACTTTTCCCGAGTAGCCAAAGCAGTATGTGGCCGTGCGTTGTTATGGTGAAAAACAAAGCCTTTACGATTAACTAGCTCCGGTCGCTTCTGATGAAGAGCTCTGCTTAATTTATCCAGTTGTTCGAAGTAAACCTCTGAATTGATGGTTCTGTTAGCAGAAAGAAGTTCAAAAAAGATGACACCTTTCCAATCCCACCATGCCGATATCACTTTTTTTGGATATAGGCCTGCTTTGGGTGTTCTTTGTCGTGGATCATTAGCCGTTTTCCACGATCTTTTGCGTGTAACATTACTGTACACGATCCACTTCTCATCTCCAGTAACAATGCGTTTCAAAAATGGGTCATTACTTTCCCGTTTCAGCAACGAATCACAAATGTAAACTCTATGCACAAGATTTGCTTCTGCCAGTTTATGGGGAACCTCAACATCTAGTTTAGAAGCATAGCCCAGTTTGTGCAATTCATTTTCCACACTTGATTAGAGGTCTTGAGAACATAAAATGCATTCTAGAAAGCCGGAAAGATGGCATTTAAAAAACGAACGAACTTTTTGACCAACCCAATACATGCACGTTCGTTGTATAGGGTGCGGGAAAATAACTTCCTTGTTTAATTAATTTTTGGAAGGTAAAAAAGGAAGTTATGTTGCCGTACCTTTACGCGAGTTGGAAGTACTGACCACGGTATTCTGTTCCGTAGGTATCATATGTTAGTGGAGAATAGTTTTAGTCTCCTAATGTAGATGCGTTTGTCACCGTTCTTAGTGGCGATTTTCTTTAAGACATTCGAGTAAATATTGGAAGCTAAAGGTACAGAGTAGCGGCTCAACAGCACTTCGTGAATAGATGAGGTCCACATGCTTCGTTGGCGACCGGATCTTCTGTTCGCTAGATCAAAGCTGGAAGTCGTCATCCCATAGAGTGCATACATCGCTCGTGAAATCCGTTAGCTCTGCCGAGTCCAATGCTTAGATTGCGTTGTCTTCCATGTCATATTTTTGGGTAGATAGCAGGATCCGATGAGACTGTCATCATCACTGTTATTTGAACTGTGTGCTTGCACTTGCAGAATTGCGAAATGTTTTGGCACTTCAGAAAAATGCTTTGGTGATTCTCCCATATGTTACCGTTTAACGAGTTTATTTAACTCGTAGTAGCTAATAGTTCATTGATTCATTTTAATTAACTGTTAAAGGTGCTCGCTGTTTGATACGGAGTTCAGATGGACCTAGCGCCGGCCATCCAGAGTCGAACATATACTTCTTTATTAATACGGACCTATAGTGAAATTTTTTTTTTTGCAGAGATAGTAGTCCAGTGTCACGTGATGAGTCTTACTGGAGATGGACGTCCAAAGACGGTCAAGATGACTTCGACAGCTGGAGGACAAAGGGTAACTTGGATGACTTGTCACAAAACATCCCGTCGAAGAGATTGGACGTTTCCTGGCTTCGTGAACCTGAAGAATCTTTAGGCGCAGACAACGGTACACCAAAAAATTGCGGTCACTGGGTAATGTTTGTTCCAACTGAAAAGTTGGACGAAACTTGGAAGAAAGCCATTGAATTATTCCGCAATGGAGACCTTCCGGATGAGATTCAGTACATGTTAGTGTCGACTCATCTGCATAATTACAAAAGTGCTAACGGAATACTTCAATTCATTGTTGAAACATATGAAGACATAAACTATCTTGAAGATATGGGCAGAAATCTTGCCAGACTCATGAACTATTTTTACAAAAGAGGTACCATTTCTTTCGTTAGAGATAGAGAAACTATCTGCTCTGTGGAGCTGGCAAAACTTGACCTTGCGTAAACAATACCGTAAATCAAGAAACACTGCTAATCTGAAGTTTTGAAAATAATTTTAAATTATTTCTTTTATGAATACGGAAAATTTTCCTTATTTTTCTTCAGTATGCCAATTTTAGCAATCTTCAGTGAATGTTTATTTCATTTTGATCTAAATTTTAAGCATCAGCTGTTGATCAAAAACCTAAAACAATCTTCACTCCATGGCTTCCTACAGCTTTTACCTAACAAAATTACTTTTAGTTATGAACTACGGACGATCATGATCTTTAAAGTAATGAATTGAGTTCAATGGAACGTAAGCATATTTCTTAGAAATGTGCTTTAAGGCTTGTGATCCTGGTTCGTTGGTTTAAGTTGAAAGTATGTGCGTGCTTACGTACTTCCTGTCGTGTGTCTGCTGTAGCACTCAGCTCGTGGAAATTTTTTCCGGAAAGAAAATTGTATAATATAAGAAATATTACCTACTCATTGATTTCCTAACAACTTTCTTACCTCTGTCGATTTCTGATATCAGTTTTTTGTACTGGTAAAATGGAATAATTTAATATCCTACTATATTGGTATGGACAGAATTTTTTATTTAGTCCGAGGAGTGAAAAACACTTGACGCTGATAATCGAAGCCGAGAAAAAATGCAATGGTAACCATTTTCGATTTTTTATGATCTAATAATTCAATTAATACCTCTTCATCAGGGTCGCTCATAGCTGACCTACATGCCAGCCTGGCATAAGGACATGAGTGAGAGACCCTGTTGAATAGTATGTATGTATTTTATTACATGTTGTCTTATTTTCTCTTATTTTACGTGAATTTACGTGTGCAAAGTAGAAAAGCTTCACATCCTTATAATTATTATAAATACGAGCTAGTCTTCTTGATTAAGGCATGTGTGTATCATTGAAGTCGAGGGAAAAACTTGACCTAACGAATACTTCAGTCAGCTATCAGTGAGTGGTTGTTGTTAAATTGTAGAATTAAGCAGTGATGACTGCCTTAGAGGGCATTCATAACCTGGATTTACTTTATATTCTGTCAATATGAAGATTTCAGACTAAAGGATAGTATTGTTGTCTATTTGAAAACGGCTTGTTTTTTAGTGTGATTTTCCTCGCGCATAATTTGTGTTTTCATGTGTTTCTGGCTTCTTCATTTAGTCGTGCTCTCCGAGAAGTACGAAATGTAAGTATTTCCTAACAAAATTTATTCAACCTGTGAATTGCAGCCGCCTCTACTCAATGACATAGCTGAATGGTCTAGCGGTCTAGCGAGTAATGACAAATTCTCAGAAAAGTACTCAGGCAGTAAGGGAAAAGAACAAAATAATTTATTTTGCTAATTAGACTTCAGAAGAAAAACTCAGTTACATTTCTGAGCTAGCTTTTGTTCTATTAATTTAGAATATATGTTCTCTCGTTAAATGGCCAGTAAAATTGCACAGCTGTAATCGATAATGTATTAATTAAGCTGTTGCTGAGTAAGACCTCCGATGGAGTCGCCTGACCTCTTCACTCTGTGTGAGTGGACAAGCCAGTTCAGGTTCCGATCTTACTTTTAAAAAATTGAATACATTCAGTAGCTTGTAGGCATTTGATTCCATGCACACCTGTTGAGCGCAAGTTTGAAGTTCACTTTGCATGATGCATGCACTTATTGCTATGTGTAGGTCGAGACCCGGAAACGTTGCTCTACGCACTCACTCGTATTATGTCATTCGCAATTTTGAACGTAAACAAATGCCAAAGTACATAAATATATGACGTATAGAGAAGTCAGTACTTCCTCCCATCGTTATTCTAATCTTGTCTTCAGTGTGGTAAGAACGTTTTTTCGTAGATTGATTTCACACGTATTATTTGATGCTTCTGTAGCTCCCAGTATTAGCAGGGAAAAAAGTGAGGTATAAAGCTTATACAGGGTGCGGCAACATAACTTCCTTTTTTCGAAGTAAGTTCCTTTCAAAAAAAGGAAGTTGTTCCCTCACTCTGTAGAGCACATGCTTGGAATGAAAACAAACCATAGAAAGTGCTTGTTTGGCTTGTTGATTACATATATGGGGTGCTTCTGGATCATGAAATAAATATATATATATATCGGACATTAGTTCTCATTTGCCTGCTTCAGATTATCGTCATTTGGCGATAATTCCCTAACACGTCTGAATGGCGGTGTCGGTCGCTCTAAGCTAAATTTTCGAACAGTTTACACGGATCTTCATTGAAAGAAGCCTGTTGTGTTTACTTCAGTTGTATATTTTTCCTTTTTAGATCAACGTATTTCAAGTCAGCCATTTATGAAACCAACGATTACATTTCGTTGACTAAGTTAAGTTAGTTCATGGGCTCTAGAAACCTCCGGAGCGATAATTTTTGCACGAGAGTAAGTGTAAACAAATAATTTGATACAGTAATTCTTGCTTTTCTACCCGAGTCTTCAACGTCATCCACTGTTTGGAAGTCAGCATTTTCGTCCGTGTCTGGAACCGGGATTCTGTCATCTGTTTTTTTTGTTTGTCTTATGCTAGTAAACAAATTATCGGTATCGTTCACCACTTTTACCATGACTTAGATGCTCCCTGCATTGAAATGAGTTTGTCAAATTAACGTTAGAAACTTTTTCATCTGTTTATTGTGATTAGATATAAGTAATGCTGGAAGTACACAGCAAGGTTCATATGCGTTTTTAAGGATATTTTTTCCATAGTCGTCATAAATAGACTTTTGTTTGAATTAACTGATCACATCAGAAAAACTTATGTATTGTAGCTCACTAACACATTCTTCCCTTCTCATTTAAAGGCTAAAGATCTCTATGTAGAACTGTAAGAGCTCTTGATTACTAACAATACTTTAAGAACTTTTCTACGGCACATCAGTATTCTTATGCCCAGAGAACTTACGAATATTATTGTTGTTGTTTGCCCGGCGGGTGATCCAGAGGTGAATTGAAACTCAAGGGTGCGGGGAAGGCTTGGGCGGGGGCGGAGAGGAGGGAACTTGGTTGAGAGTGAAGGGACGGTGAACTTACCAAGACGCATGGGTGCCTGGAGGACTGGCAGTAGACGTAGCTGAACTACTTTGCATTCGCTGGAGTCACCCAAGACAAAGAAAACACAAGTACACTGTAATAAAAACATTCTCCTTGTTAAATACAGATGAGTTAGGGTTTACAATTTTGTATTTTTTGTGAGATGGATGCTGAAAAAATAAAACAGAATTCGATTTAGAGAAATTGGTTTATGTAATCGAATGATTACAACCTTAAAAGAGTTTTCATT